>SKCR01002889.1:0-26823 GCA_019454045.1 Zanthoxylum bungeanum | reverse complement strand
TAGTAGCAAATTAGTGGCGATATTATATTTCGTCACTAATAGCTTTAGTGGCAAAAAAAGACTTTTAGTGGCGAAAAATTTCCCCACTAAAAGTCATTTTTCTTGTAGTGATTACAAATTAATTTCAAATTAAATCTCATTACAAAAGTAATTAAAATTCTTGAAAACATAAGTACATCATTACAAATTTGTTATAAAACGTTATAATAAGGATATCTTTATTGATATAAAAATAAAATTACAAGATTTATCATAGCAAACAAACATAAAATAGTAAACAAAATGATAAACTACAATTTTCTATATATTTTTTTTATGTTTTCTTCATCTTCACTTCCATATTCTTCATCTTCACTTTCATTTGTTTTTTCATTTTCTTCACCATCTTCATTTCCATCATTTCTTCATCTTCATATATTATCCTACAAACAAAATAAAATGAAACAAAATCATAAAGGAAAAAAGAAAAAAGAGAGGAAAGAGGAGTAAGAGATGAAGAAAGTGAGAACAAGAGAAATAAAGAGCAAATGAATATTATAGGAAAAAATTAACCTTTAGCGACGAAAGCCTATTTCGTCGCAAAGGTCCTCAAATAGCGTGAATTATTTCTGCCAAAATTTTAATCTTTAACGTCAAAATTTTTGACTTTTAGCATCGAAAATTCGTCGTTTAAATGTCAATAATATAAATTTAATTTTAGAAGGCGATAAATTTAAATTTTAAAAGGCGGAAAATTCAAAAATTTAAATTTATCCTTTAGTGTCAAAATTTAAATTCGGCACTAAAGTATACTATGAAAACTAATTATATATATATATATATATATATATATATAGCAAACTACCGTATTTTAGAAAACTACCGTATTCTAAAATTATATTTAAATTTTTGACATTTAGCGTCAAAATTAAATTTCGATGCTAAAGGTCTACCCTTAATTCAAATTCGACGCTAAATGGTTGATAGCATTAAAATAGTCGTTCGAACCCTTTAGCGTCGAATTTGAATTTTGACGCTAAAAATCTATCATTTAGCGTGGAAATTCAAATTCAGCTTTAAAGGGTTGAACCTTTAGCGTCGAAAGAGTTTTCGACAGTAAATGTCTACCTTTTAGCGTTAAAATTCAATTTCGACGCTAAAGAGTTTATTAGCGTCGAAAAATAGTTTAAACGCTAAAGGGTTAGACGCTAAAATTCAATTCTCTTGTAGTGTGTGGTGGATATTGTAGACACTTCGACGCTCAAGCTAGTGACGATGAAGAGCGAAAAGAAAAGGAAGTGCAAGGCAAAAAGTTATTGATGAATACTAAAAAGTACATATTTATTATATGATAAGTCAATCATTTTACACTTATAGTTTCACTAATCCTCTTAATTGATACATTTATGAAATAATATTTTAATTTATATTTTGAGTGTTTTTATTGTGTTATTTTGATAGGTGTGAATTTGCTTGGAAGCTCGACAAGACAAACCAGACTTGAAAAATGGCAAAAACATAAATCAGCTTCCGTGTCGGGACATGGAAATTACAACGCGTAGCGACGCGCCATTCTCTCAACGCATGTCCCTATCGTGGCACTCACGTAACGACGGATGGAATCTACGGCAAGTCGCGACGCGCCTAATAAAAACAGAGACACCGCCGAACTCGTCATTTTCTCACACGTGCCCCCAACGTGGGCACTCGCGTCGCGACACGCCGAGCAATTGGCTTCTCGACGCGCCGACCAAATTTTCCTATAAATAGGAGCGTCCAGCATAAGAATTTTCATACTTTCTTTCCTGATTCCTCTGTAGATCTTGGAGAGAGTGTGTATTGTCTGTTTATTTACTTAAAGCTTTTTGTAATGTCTTTTTCTTTCAGTAATAAAATTACAAGTATGTTTTATTACAATATGAGTAGCTAATTTCTTTTCTGCTGGGGTAGGGTGAAGCTTTTATAATGAAAACTTATATTAAAGTCGCTTCTTTTATAATAAATAAATTGAAATCTAATGATTAAAACTTGATTTAGATCTGGATTAATTATTGACAATCTTTCTACCGCCTTTATGGCTGGTTTTATCTTTCTACTACTTTCTACCGCCTTTATCGTCTTTTATGGCTGGTTTTATCTTACTACCGTCTTATGGCTGGTTTTATCTTACTCTATTACTACCGTACTATACACTACGCATTTATGGTTGGTTTTATACGATTTTGGCATAATTAAGTACCTTGGTAGGACTTGTTATAGACAAACGTATTACAGCCTTTATGGCTGATTTTATGATTTTGGCATACTTAGTACCTTGGCAGGACTAATTATTGACATTAATGACTATCGCCTTTTATGGCTGATTCTTTATATTGACATAATTAATTTTTGAAATAAATAAATTGGGTAAAGGGTGAAGCTTTTTAATGAAAACTTAGATTAAACTCGCTTCTTTTATAATAAATAAATTGAAATCTAATGATTAAAACTTGATTTAGATCTGGATTAATTATTGACAATCTTTCTACCCCCCTTTATGGTTTTTTTTTTTTTTTTTTTTTTTTTTTTTTATCTTTCTACCTTCTGCCTTTATGGCTGGTTTTATCTTTCTACTTTCTACCGCCTTTATGGCTGGTTTTATCTTTCTGCCACCTGCCACCTTTATGGCTGGTTTTATCTTGCTACCACCTATATGGATGGTTTTATACGATTTTGGCATTATAAGTACCTTGGTAGGACTTGTTATAGCAAACGATATTACCGCCTTTATGGCTGGTTTTATGTTTTTGGCATACTTAGTACCTTGGAAGGACTAATTATTGACATTAATGACTACCGCCTTTATGGCTGGTTCTTTATATCGGCATAATTAATTCCTGAGATAAATTAATTTGGTCACAAGGGCAATTTATATATTATATTTAAGCGAGATTTCTAAGTTCAAAAGATTAAAAGTGGATCTCCTAACTCCAGCATTTCATTTTATTGTATTTTAAATCTAAAAGTCACCAACTACTTCAACAAATCAAACTTTTCTTTTTCACACTTCTCATCATTCTATTTTGCTAAATCTCTTCTCTGTGGATCGACCTCAGACTTACCGGGTTATTTTATTACTTCGACACTCTTATACTTGGGAGTAAAAGATCACTTTTTGAGCGTGTCAAGTTTTGGCGCCTTTGTCGGGGGAAGTATTATTTAGTAGATATAATAGTCATGGTAATTAATTTCTTCTTTCTCTACTATTCTTTTCTTTATTTTTATTTCGTATCTTGTTTCTATTTAATTTCTGCATCTTATTTTCTTTTCTTTTCTTGTATTTGTGTAGACCCAACTGTCCTGATTGATCCTAAATGAACCCTGAACCCAGAAATCCCACATATAGACAGACATTGTTTCTAATTTTTCTTGGTTACAGGAAATAGAAAAATCAAGTTAAAAGATGCTTGCTGTTTATCAAAGAATTTTTTGAACCATCCCCATGTAGAGTGCTCTCATAAAGCTTCACGAAAACATAATTCAAGACATTGAGAAACTTGAATGAGAAATTCAACGTGAACCTTCTGTTTACCGTTCGAACACGTTTACGAATGCTACTCAAACGCGCATAGCGTTCGAGAACACGTTCGAACTGGACAAGACCTGATGCATGATAAAACGAAGAAAACACATGCGCGTTCGAGTAGCGTTCGTAAACGTGTTCGAACGGTAAATAGAAGGTCGCGTTCGTATAGCGTTCGAGAACACGTTTGAACGGGACAAGTCCTGATGCATGATAAAACAAAACGCATGAACATTCGAGTAGTGTTCGTAAACACGTTCGAACGGTAAACAGAAGGTTCGCGTTCGTATAGCATTTGAGAACGCGTTCGAACGGGACCAGACTTGATGCATGATAAAACAAAGAAAATACGTGCGCGTTCGAGTAGCATTAATAAACGCATTCGAACGGTAAACAGAAGGTTCGCGTTCGTATAGTGTTCGAGAACGCATTCGAACGGGACAAGACCTGATGAATGATAAAATGAAGAAAACATATGTGCGTTCGAGTAGCGTTCGTAAATGCGTTCGAACGGTAAACAGAAGGTTCGCGTTCGAGAACGCGTTCGAACATGACAAGTCCTGATGCATGATAGACGACGCAACACATACATAGATAAATAAATCCACAATGTAGGACCTCATATGCCTGATTGAACTCATTCCCATTAAATCGGGTGTACCTCATCTGGTGCGGCAAAACATCATAGTAAAGGTAGCCTTTAGGCATTTTCCCTCGAATGGAGGACCTTGAATCCACCCTAGTTAGCCCATGCGCACTAGAATCTAATGCATGCGTAATTAAAGCAATGATATGCAAAGGGTAAATGACATAATAAAAAGCGCGGTAAAACATCGTGGTAAAGGTAGCCTTTATGCATTTCCCTCGAATAGAGGATCTTTAATCCACCCTAGCTAGCCCATGAGCATTACATCATAATGCATAAAAATGAATGAGACAATAATGTGGACTTCCGTATATCCGATTAAACGTATCTCACATTCAATCAAACACACTTCGTCCGGCGCGGTAAAGTATTGTCGTAAAGGTAACCTTTTGGACTTTTCTCCCCTTAAATTGAGAACCTTTAGACTAACATACTAAGCCCATGCGCATTACATCACAATGTATAGAAAGTAAAATGCAGAAAGTAATAGCATACTAACGATTAAATCATGCTTAAAAGATAAATAACATGCTAGCAACCCGATCATGCTCGAATACAAGGTTGGATGAAACAAAATGTGTGAATCTCTCAAGTGATATGTGGCATTGTATCCCGAGTGCAAACCGCAATACCGTCCATTCGGATTCGGCTACGGAATTTACGTCCGGGTTTCCATCCGATATACCACAATAGAGAACACATATTTCATTCATTCAAGGACCACAACATATATTAACAAATGACTCTCATGCGAGAGAATTTAAACAACAAAAAAGATGAGAATAAATAAAAAGGGTGCCCTCAGGTCTAACCTCTTAGGTCGTCTCTCGAAAGTACGTTACACGGCCGTCGGAAGGGTTGGTGCTCCGCAATTCCTCCGGTTCACTTGTCCACTGCTCTCGTTCACTGCTTTAGTATTTTGAGCTGTCATTTCCTCTGTTTTATTGCTGGTTTGTTGTTGTTTTACTACTGTTTTGCTGCTGTTTTGCTGCTGTTTCTTGCGGTAAATAAGGGTTGTTTTGGGGTTAATTCGGGGACTGTTTTAGGGCTGCAGTTAGGGGCTGTTTTATGTTTATTGGTTTCGGTTCAAGGGTTGGTCTGCGTGTGGTAGTGTTGCCGTGTATCTGTTGGTGTGTTTTTGAGTCTTAGGGCTGTGTCGTTTTTGAGATTGAGCTAGGAGAGTTTTGGGGGTTTAATGCTTTGCACAATTTTCTGTGATTTTTTTTTTTATGTATGTGCTAGGGGTTCTAAGGTTGGATTTGTGTTTCTTTTATAGGCAAAGGCTAGGGTTTCTCTTATTTGAATAGGGATGAGATCAAGTAATTATGGGGGGAATATCCTAATTAGTGTCTCAAAAGGAAAATATCTGGTTAATTAGGGACATGATTTGGCTTAATAAGGAAGATCATATATTTGATTTGTTTCATTTAGGTATGTGAATTATTTAAATTGGGATGTGATTTATTTAATTTAGGAAGGATATTATTTTAATTTGTGACATGTTTTAAATGTTTTAATTATTTTTGGGTGGGTTTTGGTGGGCTAATTGGGCTTGGGCGTGAGGCTAGCAACAAAACCAGAAGTACCGACACCGTTCGAACGCCGATTCGAACGCTGCACGAACGCCCGCAATCTGCTTGACGTTCGAACGTGTTCACGAACGCAGCACGAACGAAAGCAGTGAACATGTGAATTGAATCCGATGACATACTTATTCTGAATTTCCCCTTCCGACATTCGTTTCCCGCGACTTTCGCAACCTAAAGAGTAGTGCCTCCGTACGAGACTCATCATCAGGACTTATATGCAAAATGCAGTGCCTACAGGCCCAAGTGTCGCCTGAGACACAATGACGTTTGGATCTTTAGCCCAAATTTAGGCCATACAGAGTATATATTATAAATTTGAGGATTCAAGGAAAAAAGTCGCCCAAATAAAAATTTCAATCGATATTCTGGATAATTTTATCATCATGAATCATAATCAGAAAATCTAGATTGCCATCCCCTATTAGGATATATTAGATAGGAATTGACTTTATTTTTAATTTTTTTTTAATTAACAACATAATTCCACATCATCAAAAAATGAAAGACATGCAAGTGTAACGTCAATTGCGACAAATTTTATAGCTCCATTTTGTAAGTATATTATTATGCATTAATTATATTATTTTGGCATTTAGTATGTAATTGTATTGATTTGGATTAAAAAAATTAGGGAAATTATTATCAATTTTCCACTCAAATATCGGCTAAAATTCAGTCAAACCCAAAGACTTATGAATTTTGAGTTTTTCACCCGAAGTTCAAAAAATGTTCATTTTTCCACCGAGATGTTAACAATGTTAAAATTTTAATGACGTCATAAGATTATTTTGGTCATTTGATAATGTCAGTGTAGAAAAGTGCACACTCTTTGAATTTTGAGTGGAAAAGTAAACACTCTTTAAATTTCAGGTGGAAAATAAAACACTTTTAAATATGCTGATATATTTCAAGTAAAAAATTATAAATTTTCAAATATTTGTAATGAGTTTATATATAAAATTAAAAATTAAAATTTGGTATTCATCAGTCATTTTGGAGTGAAAATTAATATCTCCAATGACCGGCCATATATAGGATGGTAGTTATATCCATAAAAATCCAGATATGCATTAATAAAAGTCAAATCGGGATTTCGATTTCTAGAATACGGATCCATATCTATACCCGCTTAATTAAAGTACCCTGGAGTGCAAATGAAAGAGAAAAGACAATTTTGGTCTTAAAAATGACCCAAAAAAACATATAGCTCTCGATGATAAAATATATTTCGGATGTGTATGGATCCAGATATGGATCCTTGTTACTTTTTGTTGATCTGGATGCGGGTATTATATGTACGAATTTTTGGTATCTAGATTCATAAAAAAAAAATCCCGATTTTTGTTGTTTTCTTTTTAAGATATTTAATTTTAAACAGAAAAAAATAACATCAATAATTAAAATTATAATTAAAAAACTTTATTTTGTTTCCGGTTTTCAAATGATATTTTTTTATTTTTAATTAATGTTGATTCAGATTTTTTTTATAGTATAATTGTCATCCCTACAATGTAACAATTAGATACATTATTTTTTACCCAAAATGATTGATGGAGACTAATTTCTATTTTTTTTATATATAAATCCAATATAAAACACTTGAAAATTAATAATTTTTCACTTAAAAATTATTAACGTCTTTTAAAATATTCAATTTTCCACTCAAAGTTTTAAATGATATTTTTTTCCCACCCGAAGTTCAAAATAGAGTTCATTTTTCCACTCAAATATTGTCAAATGATTAAAATACCCATATAACGTCAACAAAACCCTAACACCATTAACATCTGGGTAGTTAAATGAACACTTTTTGAACTTAACTAACTATTTGTATCGACTATCCCAATTAATTAAAAAACTTTAACCAATCAATCAACCATGTTGAAACTAGAGGTTTAGAATCGGAAATTTCTCATATGAATGGCGAGGAAATTTAATTGCCAGTTATGCTAAATGCTTAAATAAAATAAATAAATAAATAAAAACCTCTTTTAATTCATTCTATGGGAAATCAAAGGTGTGAAATGGAACAAAAAACGTCTAGAAGTCAAATATACTCCAATTAGTCGGTGGTAAAAATATTACCTGTGAATTAAAAGTGAGTATTTTGCTAAATAATAATTTTCACGTCTTCAAAATTAAACAAAAGCACAGCAATTACATCATATTTTATTGTTTGATTAATAATAATTATTTTTAATTTTTTTCTCGAATCCCAAAATTTAATATAAAATTATGGCCCAAGTTTAAGATAAATTGTATTCTACTTTTTGTCATAGGCCTAATAGTTTTGTCTCTAAGATTGATAGATGCCACAGTTTTGGAATTAGTTTAAAGCTTTTAAAACTCAAAGAGGAGGCACGAGCCATAATGGTGGGTATGCGGAAAACAAAATTTTTGCAGGATGTGGCAGTTTTGGAAGCTGAAGCGATTTTGTTTGGCTTGCAACTTGCAGTTAAAGAAAATCTATTGCCGCTAATAGTAGAAACTGATTCCCTGGCTGTGTCTAACCTAGTGTCCGAGATTCATGAGAGTCGTCTTGAGATAGCTTGGATAATTGAGGAAATCTTGGAGATTGTAGGAATCTATAAGCAGATAGTTATCAATTTTGTGCCTAGAGGGTGTAATGTAGTAGCTCACCTCTTGGCGAATAGAGCTATTCGTTGTGATAATCACGTCGTTTGGCGGGGAATTTATCCCGCCGACATTCAACTATTGTTAAATATTTGATTGTTTTTAATGAAAGTAAATTCTTTCCTTTTCAAAAAAAAAAAAAAAAAAGTCACTCTTGGGTGAGATAAATTCGAATCTCAAAATTCTTTAAGCAAATTATCATCCACAAAACTAATTTGACTTGGATTCTTACTAGAATAAGATAATTTGTATAAGATTTTTGTGTCTGCATTCTGGCTTTTTATCTTCTTGTTGAATGTTGATGCTTTGCCTTCACTTAGCGAACTGTGGTCCTGTAATTTTTTAATTCGATGAAACTAGCCGCAAATGAGGACTCAAATTACCAATATTTGGACAAGAAAGCCAGCTAAATCCAGATTTTGTCGGTGATAGAAACTGGTAGCATTTTAAGTATTTGCAGAGTGGGAATAGGTAGGGACAAGTGGGGGATTGCGATTGTGAATATGTGTTAAAAACTCGTATTGGTTTTTGTAACGATCGGTAGTCTTTACTATTGTTATGTTGTAGTATTGTGGTATTACGGGACGAAGAGTATTGCGGTATTACGGGACGAAGATAACATAATATAAATTATGTTGGGGCACAAATATACTCAGACCTTGGGGATAATTGGTTATTCCCCGAAATTCCGATATGAAACTGTATAATGTTTCACTCCGGACAGCCCACAACTTTCTCATACAAACTCTAATTTTTATGAATTTTATATCACCGGAAATCTGAGATCGAGACCTACAACTTCCGCATTGAATATTTTTCCAAATTCGGACAAGAAACAGGTCAAAAAGTCAAAATTTGGATGAATAAAAATTTCGGACCCAAATAGAAGAATCTCAAACTTTCTCCAAAATTCCACACTTTTCTCCGACCTTCCAAATATCAAATAACTCATACTATATAAAGAGTACACTATTCACCAAATCACAAAAATTAGAAAAAAAGAGAAGAAAAAAGAAACGTAGAAGAGAGAAAGAAGAAGAGAAGGAAGAAGGAGAGGAAGAAGAGGAAGAAGAAAGAAGGAAGATGAAGCAAAGTTGAGCATGGCATCCATAAAAGATGAGCGAGTTCACAAGAGAAGAGGTAAGACCAACTTGACCCAAAATTTAATTTGTTGGATTTTGGAATATTGTTGATAAAATAGAGATATTAGCATGCTCAGGGTTGTTTATTATTGATTGATAAGTAAAGAAATTGGTTGTAGCATAAGTACCCAAGCTTGATGAATTCTAAGGGTTTAAGCTAAGAGTGAGAATGATATGATTAACGAAGTAGGATGTTAACTTGAATTAAAAATGTGTGAAGTTAATGTATGATGATGTTTTGTGTATTTGTAATAGTATGAGAATATTAAGGTTTACATTTGGGTGAGTTAGATTTGAAGAAGAAAGTACATAATCTTGGAAAACTGATTCGCGTCGCGACGCTAAAGGGCTGTGCGTCGCACGCGCAAGGGTAAAATGACAGCACGTTTCTGGACTTTGCGCGTCACGACGCGCAAGGATTTGTGTCGCGACGCGTGGCACAACTCATTCCCAAAACAATTCTAAACCATCCTAGTTCCACTTTAGTGTGTTAGAGACCACCCTTAGGGTCTTGTATCAGTTCACATGCATAACATTGTATCTTATTCCAAGCATGATATACTAAGTAATGATATCACGGACATGAATTGAGAAAGTTTAGCCTAGTTCCGAAACTCATCTCATGGTTTGTAATTTAACCACGTTACCATTTATAGACCATTGCAGGAATCGCATTTTCCTTCGATGAAGTAATATAGCACCAGTCAGATTCCAAACAATGAGTGGACACTTTCCTTTTTAATTGACTTTTATTTGGTTATTTTTCGTAACAGACTTATTTTTACGCTTTAGGGCGTTAGACGATTTTTATTTCAGTTATCACATGAAAGCTTTTTGTTTTAAGTTATGCTTGAGATAGAAACGTTTTCAAAACATGATTCTATGATTTTCGATGCATGGGGGAAAAACCCACCTCAATGTGTAACTTCATTCAGTTATGGAATTGACGGACAACACATGTATACATGTAGAGGACTAGGGGGGCGACGATACGTAACGCCCCCAGATCCTAGTTCAGGACTAGGGATGACAGATACCCATTGATCCTAGTTTCAGAGCTTGAAGGGTATCATAGATCCACACCCCCAGTTCTAGTTCAGTGGCTTGGGGGACAGCGATACGTAACGCCCCAAGACCACTAGTTTCAGGGACAGTAGTGGCATGCTTTGGGGGACGGCAATATGTAACACCCCAAAGTCATGGATTTGCACTCCTGGCTCTAGTTAGGCGTATGGGGGACGGTGACACGTAACGCCCCCATACGTCAAGATTTTCAAAGACAAATCAGTTTTCAGATAACAGGTTTTCAAAAAACAGTTTTCAGAGATCAGATTTTAGAAACAGTTTTCAGAAAACATATGTTTCAGAAATAGTTTTCAGAATAGATCTTTCAGATACAATTTTACAAAACCAGACTTTCGAAAGCAGATTTCAGAAAGATAAGTTTTATAAAAGAGATTTCAGATAAGGTTTTCAGAAAAAGAGTTTTCATATAAAGTTATTTCTGGAACTTTTGTTTTAGAACCAAATATTTTTACATCGGTATTTTACGTCCACTCACTTAAATCGTACAACGATCTAACCCCCACTCTCAGTTTCCTTATTTTGCAGGTATTCGTGGATGACGAGCTCGGGAGGACAGATTTTGATGCAGTCACTAGGGTATGGAGTCCATCAGTTCAAGTCAGAAAAAGTGAGTGTCCAGTCAGAGTCAAGTAAAAGTTATGTAGTAGTCTTGAGTTTTGAGATAGTCATTGTAAAAGTGTATTATTAAGTTTTTAGTTACAAATGTTAAGTTTGTATGATAAGTTTTCGAGTTTGGGCTACGATCCTACACATAAGATATATGATTAGAGAAAAGAGTATTAGTAACTGTTTATGGTTGGAGAGTCAGCTCAGGGAATAGTACGGCCTATTCTCTGCCGGTAGCATCTTCCGGATTAGGGATGTTACAGTTTTTGAGTCGGAAAAATTTTTCATCCCGAATCTTAATTAAAATTGAAGATTTTTAAGCAAAAAGTTGGGATTCCAAACAAAAATTTCTATACGAATCTCGATCAAAAATTTTAATTAAGATAAAAAAAAATCTCATACTGTTTGTGCAGTAGAACTTTACAAATAATAAAATTAAAAGAATAATATAGAAGTTGATAAAGAATGCCTTGTTATTACTTGAATATCCAAAGATTTATCCTTTGTTCCATGATTTTTCCACTATTTATAATATCTCATTACAAAGAAAAATAACTAATTGCGATTATATTTCATTCATGTTTCCCACTAACTGACTCACTCCCTAGAATCTTGGGTCCTCCTTATTCTGGGTGATTATCCAACTTAGAGAAATAGGAAGTTATTAGTCGAGAAATAGAAAGTTATTGTTTATTTCCCTATTTAGAAGATTCGTGCCATCAAAAAGTTGATATTTCGGCTGTTATCGCTTGCGTGACCGGTGCTTGCTTTCGTGGGAGTCAAGCCTAGTGTGGACTTTCCACTGGTGAGCACTAAATCCAGAATTTGGTGCAGGCCCTAACTTAAGACCCTGGTGATAGGTTTTGTTACCAGATCCTGATGACAAGAGACCGTGAAACCTAGTCTCGATGGGAGGTCATAAAGTTCTCTACATCTCGTTATGTGTCAATTTCCTAAGTGCTTAATTTTCTCCCAAACACATACCGAATGATATAAGATCTTGAATCTCAATATTTTATGTAAGAGTGGTAATGGGTCGGGCCGGGCCCGGGCTTTGATAAGCCCGGCTTGAGCCTGACAAGAAAAATAAAAGCCCGGGCCCGGGAAAAGCCCGGCCCGGACATCTTCAGGGACGGGCTCGGGCTTTATCCGGCCCGTTTTAAAAAAAAATAATTAAAAACATACAAATACAAAATACATTCACATTATATGCAAAGACAACTCACAAATAAATCAAAAGTTTCATCGATAAATTAATAAGTTAAATGTTATAAATAAATATAAATGCTACAAACATATTAATATATATATATATATATATATATGTATGTGTGTGTGTGTGTTTTTTTTTTGTGCCGGGCCGGGCTTTGAATATAGGGCCAGGCCCGAGTTTTTTTACGCCGGGCCGGTCCGGCCGGACCGGGCTCAGGCTTTTCTGTCACCCCTATTTTTATGTGAATTATATGTTTTTTTTCATTAAAAAAAATTTGTTTGTGTTCAATTCATAAGTTGAAGATGCGATTCAAACTTGTATTTTAAGTTTTTTTTTTCCTTAAAAAAAAAAAAATACTAGTAAGTATTGTTTTTTAGTAAAAAAAAAAGTCATTTGAAGTTGGTGTGAAGTGTGAACTAAACTTTGGAAAACCTTGAGCAGCGCCAACCACCACCAGCTGCTGTCTCTTTTTGATCAGATTTGTCAACCTGCCACCGTCTTCATCATCAACAGCTCCTAGCAATAGTAGAGGGGGTGACTAGTCACCAGTGATAGTAGAGTGATGACTTGGTTGGTCATGTACTACGACAGATATTAGACTCAAGTCTTGAGCCTTTTTAAAAAGACTTTAATTGTTTTGGCATGATGCATTTGTGACCTATTTTGATCGTTTTAATGCAATCATTTACTTGTTCAAAAAAAAAAAAAAATTAGGCTTAATTTGGTATTGTAATTAGAAAAGTATAATGAATAAACAGTGGTTCATAAACGGTGTTATGAAATTTCAAATAAAGGCAAATTGAAATCATCCTCCATGCCCACAGTTAATGTCTCTCGTTGGGAAAATTCTATTAAGTAATTATAGTACTACGTCATCAATAAAACAACTTATATAATAATATGTTGTTATTATTATATATGTTAAATAGTAAAATATAATAAAATAAATGATAATTTTGTTTAATACAATTCTTACATATAATATAATTATTAGTTCGTAGTATAACGTTACTCATATAATAGTCAAAAATGATATTTTATTAATTTATGGAGTCATATAGTGTAACACCCCGCCAGAGGCAGGATGCTACCGGCAGGAGATAGGATTGACCCATCTCCATAAGCCTCGAAATCTACCGAAAATCCGGCATGATGTATCCTAAAACTGGACAACTTGGATCTCACTCCAGCACCAAAACGAACCTAAAAAGAACATCATATATCAAAATGTACCTCAGGTCCACACCAACACATCAAAATCACCACCTAAGGGCTCTGTGCCCGTATCATCTATCAACACTCAAGGGCTCAGTGCCCACAACATCATAAGCAATCAAAACATTTACTTAAAAATATATATACAAACCACGTGCTCAACACGACAAAATAAAACAATAACCAAAATATCCTAAACTTTTTAAACTTCTATAACTTCTCCCAGGACACTTGCGAGGGTGACTGCTTGGTGTTGCAATTAGAAAAATATAATGAACAAACGGTGATTCATAAATGGTATTGTAAAATTTTGATTTATGGTGAGTTTTTTTTAATATTTTGATGGTGGTAAAAACTAAAATTTTTAGTTTTTACAAAATTATTTTTTAAAAGAAATCACGATTAATAATCGTAATTTTTTATTATTAACCAAATACTAAAAAATTATATTTTGTTCAAAATATAATTTTATAATCTTATCACAGGTCAAACCAAATAACAAATAAACGGCTAGTGTGAACTATGAGCTGAGTTTTCTAAGGAATATCTTCGGTCACTTTTTGGAAAGTTCACCAACAAATTCCAAACATAGGCAAATTGAAATCATCCTCCATGCCCACAGTTAATCTCTCTTTGAAAAAATTCAATTAAGTAATTATGATACTACGTCGACCATAAAACAACCTAATAATACATTTATTATTATACATGTTAAATAATAAAATATAATAAAATAATTCTTCCATATAATATAATTATTAATTAATAATATTACATTATCCATACAATAATCACACCAAAATATTCTCAGCTCGTTGACATTATGGAATCTAATCCATCATCATTGAGCCTTAACACACGACTAATCGGCTTTTTAATTTGGCTGCCAATTAAGTTCCACTATCCGACGAAGAAGAAGTCTATCTTATTATATTACCAAGAAAAATTATTTTGTTTTTTTTAATATAAGTTCAAGGAAGGTTTAAGAGCAATATGGTTATTTATATTTACTCAAAAATGATATTATTATTAATTTATGAAATCATATAAGAGGATATATTCCAATAATACTCCTACATATCTCTATAATAAGATTATGTTTGGTGTCGCGGTTAAGCTCTGTTTGATATTATGGTTTGATCTATTGGTGAAATTATAAAATCATATTTTAGTCTATAAAATTTCAAAAATACAATATTTAATCCCAAACGTTAGTTAAAATAATTAGTTTTAATTATTTGGTTAATGTTGACTTATAAAAAGACATAAATGACCTTAAAACAAGATAAAAAAGCTTTTTTTTTAAAAAAAAAAAATTGGGAAAAAAAATTATTATCCTAATACAAAATAACTTCAAATACAAAAGAATGGTATTTTTGTAAAATAATTATGCTTATTATAAATTTATAATTTTAAAATTTTGTATATTTTATACTATAATTGATACGAAATTCTGTCAATATTTAGAGACATACATCATTATCCATCTCTAGCTTTTGGCTACGAAAATAATAGAAACGGTATTAATTTGTTGCTTTCTTGTAGTGATACAATATATATATATATATATATATATATATAATATATATATATATATATATATATATATATATATATATATATATGTGTGTGTGAAATTATGTGTTGAACTTCTTCTTTTTTGGTTGTATTTTATTGGATATTACGTTATTTTTACAAGTTAATAATAATCAGAAGATTCCGTCTTGTTTCGAAGTTATTTTTGTCTTTTTATAAGTGAAAGTAAGTCAAACCGCTAAAAAAGTTGTATTTCTAAAATTGTAAAGCCTAAAGTATCATTATGGCAATTCATAAGGGACTTGGGGTGTCATTTTTTCCTATATTATATTATACTATATTATTTCATTAAAAAGAAAAAGAGAATTTGAACACTTTTATTTTATAGAGTTTAACTTTTGCTTGCCGAACTCCATTGATTATGCACTAAAAGAGATTAGATCAAGGCCCATAAGTTGATAGAATCATGTCAAATGCAAGGCTGTGAGAATAAGACTCAAAAAATATAAAACAAAGGCCCATATGTTAAGAAAACCAAGCCCGAAAACTAATAATTAATTACAACATAATGTGAAGAATATTATTACCCTTAAATTAGGAGAAAATTTATTTCAATAAATTGTGAAGTAACAATCATCAAATGAGATTGTAAATGAAGGTTTACAAGGGGAGAATGCCACTTTCCCTCTAATGTTTACACTATTTGCCACTTAGTCCTATATTTTTCATAATATATCAACACCTCTTGATGTCAAAAGTTAAAGTAATATTTATGTTCTTTTTCATATTTACTTTTATGATAAAATAATTAAAAAAATTTCATTATTATTAATTCATCACAATAATTAAAAAAAACATATGAATTACGGTCAGGATTCAAAATGATTTTTTGACTCAAATAAAAAAATTGGTTGAGACTTGAAATAAGTTTCATCAGAATTTCTAATATTTTCCTAAAATTTTTGAATCTTGATTAAGATTTCAAATACTAAATCATTCGGTTTAGAATTCGAAATGACTCAATTGCCAATTCTAATGAAATGTGTTAATTTTAATGAAAAAGATCAAATAAAAAACAAATAAATGAGCTAATAAATTAAAGTGTAATGAAAATATTTTTATAAAAATAATTAAATAAAATAATTTTCTATAAAAAATTAAGATTTTTTAATAATTTTGTATAAAAATATTACATTTTTATAACTTTATTTTTATATTTTTAATTATAATAATAAAGTAAAAAATAATGTAAAAATATGAATTATTTTATTGTGAGAATAAATATGGAAAAATATAATATATTTCTTTGTTTTTTACCTCAAGAAATATTGGGGGTATTATGAAGATAGTAAAAGGTAAATGATATATAGTATAAACATTAGGAGGGAAGTGGCGATTTCTCAAGGACAAAACAAGGGCAATAGTTAGAATATAAACTTAATAATTTCAAAACATATTGGGAAAATACAAGTAGGATGGGTAGAAAATCCTGAATTACAATTAGAATTTGAGATATTTTTTCTTATCTTGAATAAAAATCTAAATAGGATTTTAGGGTAATTTTTTTATCCCGATTAAAAATCAAACATGAATTTGAATATTTTTTCTTTGCGAATTCATGATATATCCCAATTTATTACTTTTCTAAAATTCAATTAAGATTTGAGATCCCATACTATTTCATACAAAATTCAAAATAAATTTTCATCTCAATTATATGTAATTATAACAAGATTTGAATTAGGAAATCCCAACCCTACCTATTGCAAACCCAACACAAGTTGTAATTTGAACGTAACCGTTCACATAGACTTGCACACAGTT
Source organism: Zanthoxylum bungeanum (assembly GCA_019454045.1). Classification (NCBI taxonomy): domain Eukaryota; kingdom Viridiplantae; phylum Streptophyta; class Magnoliopsida; order Sapindales; family Rutaceae; genus Zanthoxylum; species Zanthoxylum bungeanum. Next base: position 9,791 of record SKCR01002889.1, on the reverse strand, counting down.
ACGGTTCGGAACAATAACTGAAACGCAATCGAATAGTCGAGCAATCGTAAATCGAACCGTTAACTACGCAATAAAACAATGAACCGTAATCGAACTGGTCGAGTCGATTTGGTTGAGGTTGAGACAATATCCAACCGCTGATTTGGACAGTTGGGCCAGTTCGAACCGTAACAGTTACGATTCCGGTTCGAAACTGTTAGCCGTTACCGTAATGGCTAACGGTTTCAACCTTTAACCATTACGGACCGTTAGCCGAAATATTTATTTTTAATAATAATAAAAGTTTAAAATGTCTAATTTACCCCTCCCAAAAACTATTTTTTGAGGGCATTTTAGGAATCATAAAAAAACACTATAAATAATCATTTTAACTCATTTTCCAAAACCACAAAATCGTTTATTCTCTTCTCACTCTCTCAATTTCTCAAATCTCATATATTCAATTAATTTATTATCTTATTATCTCAATCTCTTCATTATAATGACAAGCTTATCACACAACACTAATAATTCTGAGGCTAATGATACCACTCAACATACCACCGGCGAAACGACTTCACATATTCAACTGAGAAATTGAGGTTCTGAAATGTTGACAAAATATTTCACTTTGGTCGTGAATGATGTCACTGGTGAGAAGAATGATGTATGTAATTATTATGGAAAAATTTACAAACACACCGGTGGGTATGGAACTATGGCAGGTCATATGAGGAGTACTCATAAAGTTGAGTTTGTGATTGATACAACACAAACACAAATGACGACGTTTTCTGCTTTCGGTTTAGGTTCTCATTCTTCTATTAAATTATTTAAATAAAATGAATCTCAATGAAAACATATTCTAACTAAATTTATTGCCATGAAATATTTAACTTTTACTTTTGGTGAAAAAAGTCTTTTAATGATTTAATACATGAAAATTTGAATCCTACTGCATGTAAACTTACTATGATGACATGTAAAAGAAAAATGATGGAAATGTATGCAAAAGGTCAAAATAATTTAAGTGAATTATTTTTAAACTTAAATGTCATGTTTCAATTTTTAGTGACTTATGAAGTGACCATTGACAGTCAAATTCATACATGGGTGTGGCATGTCATTGGATTGATGATTCATGATTTATTCAAAAATGAATTATTGCATTTCGGCTTCTTGATGATGCACACACTACACATAATATTTATGTAATGATTAGTAATATTTTACAGCAATATGGATTAGTGTACAAAAATTTAACTATTGTATTTGATAATGCATCGGCTAATACTGCATCAATTAATGAACTTAAATCTATTTGCCAACCAAGTTTGCGAGGTAAATTTTTCCATTTTCGATGTGCATGTCATATTTTGAATTTATGTGTACAAGATGATTTGAAATCTTTAAACTCTCATATTGCAACTATTAAAAAAGTAAATAATTTAATTTGGTCGTACTCTAAAATTAGAAGAGAATGATGTACTTTTTGTAAGCAAAATGATGTTAAATCGAAAAAATTCGGTCATGATGTTCCAACTCGTAAGAATTCTACTTATTTTTTTCTAAATGAAAGTTTTTAATATAAAGATTTATTATGTTCATTTGTTGCTCACTATCAATATGATGTAGTTTTATATCTCAGTTATTAAGAAGTTTGTTAAAAAATTTAGAGATTTTAAAAGTTTGTAATGATACTATGAATATTTTAAGTTGTGTTTATTATCCAACATCAAATATTTTTCTCATTTCAAGTCTTGACATTGTTGGGGTATTAGCCGAACCTAATAATAACAATGAATTTGATGATGTTTTTGTTGATCCTAACAACGAATTTTATGATCATAATAATATTTTTGACGATCTTTCAAATGCAATTAAAAAACATGTTGCATCAATGAGGACAAAATGACTTAATTATTACAAAGACATACCATTACTTTATATTGTTACTTTTGCTTTGGATCTAGGGTTTAAAATAGAAGATTTGGAAAATGTTTTACAAAATTATTATGTTTTATTATGTGAAAAAATTGTGATTGTTTCTTCAATTATTGATAATGTTATGAGAACATTACTTGATTTATATAATGATTATATTAGTGGATATAATATTCAAATAGTTGATATTACACAATCTATGAATGCACCAACTGGACAATCTAAGCTTCATGCTGGTAGAAGTTGGTTAATGCAGCGAAGTAAAAAATCAAAGTCCACTAATACCACCAATACTAATTCAGAAATTAATGCAAATCTAACGACAAATTTCGAGTTTCCCAAAGTGCTTTTGTAAGTGATCAATTTTTTTATCCTTGATTGGTAGCAAAACATCAAGGATTGTTACCAGTCTTGGCCGTGATTGCAATGGAGGTATTAGCGACACCGGTCTCAACTGTATCTGTAGAGTAGACATTTAATATTAGCAGTAATATTCTTTATGATAGAAGATCAATGTTGAAATCGAAGACGTTAAACGTGTCTTGAAGATTGGTGTAGGGCGGAATGTCGTGAACAAGAAAATCAGCTAGAAATTTTTGAAGATTTGTGTGATAACACGGATACAAGTGGAACTGAAGGCTCAAGAACCAGACCGCCTTTCCCGGATGATGATGAATAAAATATTAATGTGATAAATTATTAAAAATAAAATATAACAGAACTGCGCGAGCTTTGATTCCTATATGCCCAAATAGGATATATAGGTAGATTATTTAAGTGCAAGTTCTTTTTTTCCAAAATAATAAATAAATTATTAATGTATACTTTTACTCTTACTCTTAAGTAAATCTTTAATTTTTTATTATTTTATAATAATTTAAATTAATTTATTTAATCTTTGGTAAATCTTTATTTTTTTTATTAATTTTATAATAATTTAATTTATTTTATTAAAAAAATAATTTCAAACCTTAAATCGAACAGAATTGTACGGTTCGGCCGGTTTAAAATTCGGTTGCAATTTAACTTTAGCCAAAATCATAACCAAATCATAGATTGAACCATTAATTTACAATTCAATTGCGATTCGTTCAATACTAAACCGTCAACCGCACGATTCGATTATGATTTTAAATCATAACCGAACCGTGTGCTTCCATAACTTCACAAGTTAGGGCTCCCGCTATCACATCCTCATAGCCAACCAAAATCAAAAAATTGCATTAAATTCACAACAACCCCATTAAATGGTGGTGAAAGGATACATAAAGTCCAACTTTAACGAAATTACAATCAACTCATAGTATTTTGCTAATTGAAGAATTTAAACGCTACTAATCACAATTAGCCGTAACAAGTTAACAACTTTCCAAATCCTATCTACCAATGTTTTTTCTACAGAGTGTCACATATACAATCAACGCAAAAGAATCTTGAAGCCACTCTCCTAAGTTTTTTAATAGAATTACACTTATCATTAATGATCAACACAATAGCAAAGAACATATTTTTTTTTTTAAATCGTTGGAAATCTTAAATTATATCAGAAATAATGAACATAATTTTTGATACGAAAATACATATGAGAAGATGAGTGTTTTGCTAAAAGTTCCAAATTCGTCCAAAAATATCAGGTGATAAAATAGGGGAGCCGACAAATCCAGAAAACAAACCCGAAGGACTTGTCAGAAATCCATAATTCCCATGCATAACAGATAACCCAAATGGCTCAGCCACCCCTGCCGGTAACGGCGAGAAATACATTTCTTGAACCACAGGTGGCAACGTCGCCGGCGATAGTATCCCCGGAACTCTTCCCTCTTCAACCCCTCCTCCTCCTTCTTCTACAACTACCATGCTATCATTTATAACAGCAATACTACTGCCCCTTTCCATTGGACTGTTCATAACTTTCTCCACCGTCGCCATTCTTGCCGCTGGAGAAACACCGGTCAGGCGCTGGACAGTGGTCATGAAGTCGGCGGCCGTGACGTTGATGGTTTTCGGAGAGACGGCATAGATGATCACCGGCTGCTGGCGGTGGGATTGTTCCGGCGGAAGCGGTGGTTTTGGTGGTTTCTTGATTTTGTGGGAGTCTTTGTGGACGCTGAGAGGCGGAGGGCGGGGGCCTTGGATTTGCAGCTGATTTCTCGGTGACGATCTTTTCCCGTCGGCCATTATAATAAATAACTAAATAAATAAAAGTGGGGGATTACAGAGACGAATAGTTATTTGAGAAAGAAACGGAAAGTTGTTTGGGAAAAATTTGAGAGATGTGATCCATTTGAAGTTGAGATCTGCTCTGGTGAATGTAACAATTGACTTTGACTTTAAAATTTTTCTGACATATGGATCCCTATTTTTTACAAAATTACAATATAGGAGCATTAATTTCTATATTTTGAAATTGGTCCTTATAATCAAAAAAGTTTCTTCAACAAATTTTGTTTGAAAAGAGAGAACTATTTTAGGACTAAGTTAAAGATTGAATTGGTTATCATGTTATGTTTTACAAATTTGGATCTAGTTTTACGAAGTTTAGGACTAATGGTGTAATTTTTTTTTTTAATTAATTGATTGTCTAGCTAATATATGATTAGGTTTGATTTCAGTGCTAATTTAGTTGGGATGTTTGGTCTTATTTTGATGCTCCGTTGCATAATGTATTTTTATATTAAAAAACTAATTTATTCCTAATTATATATCTTTATTTAACAATTACCGATCACAATTTTGAATTTTCTCTCTCCTCTAGGCAAATAAGATGTGGCCGTTCCACTGCCGATCAGCCACCATCACATAGCGAACCGCCACGAAGCCATCATCGACAACTTTCCAACAGAACCAGTGGTGTAGTCATCGAAGCTGCCGTGAAGAAGTTACGATCGATTGAAGTTCTGGCCAATCCACTGCTTTCTTCCACACGCGCCACCACCGTTCCTCCCTTGTTATCACCACTGGCAAGTGTAGCTCCCTCTACCCATTTTTGTTCAAATTCCCATTACCTCATTCTAATCTGACATCATTTGAGAGATTTCCCTTTTTCGTGCAGGGGTAGTTCGAATTTCTTATTGGAATTGGAAAAATCTGATTGTTGGATCGACGATACGAACGCACCAGATCATTATCCTAGACGATACAAGCATTTCAGTATATGTATATGTATGTATGTATATATCTGTCGTTGAAAGTCTCATTTTATCAGGTCTGTTTTTCAAAGCTGTTCCGTGTGTCTGGAAAAATATGCCAGTGGGTCCCAAGATAGAACGTCGTTGATATTTTGCTCTACAAAGCTATTAGGACGCGTCGATTAATTTTATTGAGGTCGACCATGCGTGTCGAGCGTCCAGTTAAGGTAGGGATTCGTTACTCATCTTAATTGTGATTTTAAGTTATTTATATATATATCATTATATTGTGATTATATCAAAAATGATATGAAATATGTTAATATTAGACATGTTTTATAACCGTGGGATGACGGGTTGAACGATACAATGTATTCATAATAATTTGCTAAATATGTTTTGATTTTGATAAATAATTGCATGGTGATAGAAAATGATTAACGAATGTATTGGTAATTAAATAAACATTTGGATACATGGGTTGCATGATCACTATGTACGGTCATGTATAAGGTGTCTGGTTCATAATGATATTCTTGGGTGTCCGTAAAACCCAAAATTATAGGATATTTTTGGAAGATGCTCGGATCGAAGTTTGGGTCTTGGAACAGAATCATATTGGAGAATAAGAGTTTGAGTATTGAAAAATATATCAGAATTTTTTAAAGTGTGATTTCGTTGAATTGGAAATCGCGTAGCTTGAATGGATTAGTTACGCCTATTTTTTTAATTTTTTATGAGTAAGTTTCGTTATTTTGGCCATACAAATAGCAAATAATCTCCGATGAATCTAATTTATGATAAGTTGGAAAAATCATTCAAAGACAAACAGCTTTTATGTTGAATATGTTTTGAAATTTACACCGAAAATGGCTCAAAAATATAAATTACCGAATGAGTATAAGTTAGGGGTTTGTTTGTAATTTCGTAAAAGTTTCTATATATACTCCAAATTCTTACAAATTACAAAAGGACAAAAGTTATCAAAATAACCCTGCCTGACCCATCACCATTTTGACGTAAGAGAGTATTGAGGACTGTCAGCCTACGTTTGGCCACACCGGTCGGCGCACTAGTATGGATAGGATCGTCCGGCCACCGTGCTTCCATTGGTGGTTGGCAGTGGCCTTGAAATCACGGAAACCAGTGAGAAAGAATAAGAGATGAGCGCATATCAAATCTTCGATCCCGGTTCGTCGATTCATTTCACGGGTCGAGCCGCCCACCAAATTTCACGGCGAGAAATTTTCTAGGGGTAGAATATAGTATCCCAAATATTTCGGGATATTTTTGGAAGTTGCTCGGATCGAATTTTGGGTCTTGGAACATAATGATATTGAAGAATAAGAGTTCGAGTATTAAAAAAATATGTCAAAATATTTTAAAGTGAGATTTCGTTGCATTTGAAATCACGAAACTCGAATGGATTGGTTACGCGTATTTTTTAATATTTTTTATGAGTAAGTTTCGTTGTTTTGGCCATATTAAGCTGATTTTTGATTAGTCGAAAAGAATTTTCAAAGACGAACAATTATCATGTTGAACACTTTTCAAAATTTACACCAAAGAGCCTCTATAAATTACCGAATAAGTATAGTGTGAAGGACCTATTTGTAATTTCATGAAAGCTTTCTATATATAACCTAAGTTCTTACAAACTATAAAAAGACAAAAGTTATCAAAATAGCCATACCCGACCCCATCACCATTTTGACGTTATAGAGTATTAAGGACCATCGTCCTACATTTGGCCACCGTCGACGGACACGCCAGTGGGGATAGGACCATTCGGCCACCATGCGTTCATTGGTGGGCGGCGGTGGACCTGAAATCACTGGAAAATAGTGAGAAAGAATAAGAGACGTGCGCATATCAAATCTTCGATTTTGGCTCATTGCTTCTTTTCACGGGTCGAGTCATCCACCAAATCGAAGCCCACAAAGAGTACTATAAGGTTGTGGAGTCGATTTTGCCGAAAAACGCTCAAGTTTCATAAAAATTGAGGAAGAAATGAAATATGAATAGTGATACCCATTCTCACGGGAGCTCCAATTTGAATTTCGTCGATTCCTACGCGTTCATGGGAGCGTTAGGAGTCCATCGATACCATCAAAATTTTGATTTGACTAGGATCAAGAGTGTTTCCGTTGCCAGATAAGTATTTCATGTGATGAATACCTGATATATTGTCTGTTGCTTGTATAAGGGATGTGTGTGTGTGTGTATGTTGGTATAACCGTCATTTGAATAAGTATATGAAATTGTGTTATCATTTGTAATTTAAGTTATTTATTACGTGATGATGAGTTTGATAGTGTTATGTGATATAACGATATTGTATCTTGATGTATGAGTTATTTGTCAATGGTTGGTGAATATATATATTATATATCTAGCACGTAAGCGCACGTATCGCTCAAGTAATATAGTGACAAAAAGTCGAATGTCGTACCCACATGAACTTAATATTTCTTTTATTAATACCAAGACTAACCTACTTAACTTAAACTAAACTATTGAGAAGATGAATTAATTTAATGAATTAATTGAAAATTAAATAAAAATCATGTAATACTTTTTGAAGAAACCTTATAAGATAGAAGAACCTAGGGTTGCAACTTCACCTAAGCATGCACGCAATGTGTCCAGACATTTTTCATTCAAATGGGTTATTGTTACTAATTATTAACTTAGAATACTAAATTATTCACAAGTCTCTTTCGATGGTCATGTGAAAATATTTAATTTAAACTAATTAACTATATATCTATGTCAATTAATTTAAACTAAATTCATTATGAACAAATTCTAATATTGGCTACGTATGCCCTTTTAAGTATATTTCTATCTTACAGGGAAATCAATTCAACGAATAAATCACACGCTATTATTCTCACGGCTAACCCAAATTTCATCTGTCGAGTTCCTAAGGAGTTATCAAGATTATTTTATTGTTGGCGAAATAAATAAAATAAGCATTCAAGTCCAAAGAATAATAAATATTAAATAACAAACCTAAAGAATAAAAATATACAATTAAATTAATTAACCATGCTTAAGATCCATTACAACTCTAGATTTAATGAATTAGCTACTCATAATAAAAAAAAATAAACACAAGCTAATCATTATAAATATAAAACAAGAACTCATGAAAGATAAATTGAGAGAAAATTGAAGAAAGAACTCTTATTGCAGCCTTCGCTTTCAAACTCTAGCACCAGTTGAAGCACTCATCTTTACTTTGCTCTGGGGGCTCCAAAATATGTTATGAGGCTTCCTTTTAGGTTTTGGAGTGAACTTATGCTTATATAGGAGGTCCTGAGGGTATTTCCTTGTTAAAAATCAGATCCAAAGTGAAATTGGAATGAATTATCGCCAACGCATCACAACCTTTTTTTCATTTCAAAATTGGTGCGTCGCGACGCTAGTGAGGTAGCGTCACGACACTCTACAAGTTGTAGCTTCTGCCCGAATTTCAAGTAACGCATCTTGACTTTGATCATAGAATCTCGTTTGATCATGTAACTGTTGACTTTAATCACGTTTAGCACTCTCTGATTGATTTTTGTGGCTTTCAATTGGCTTTCCGAAATTTGGCCCATAAAGTTCCTAAATTACCGACTTCATCCCTTGTTGAATCCGTTGAGTCTTGATATTATTCTGACTTGCAAAACACACTCAAAACACATCAATTTACTTATAAAACTCGATATCACCCACAAAATATTAAGATAAATGGACGGGAAATATGTGCATTTTAACCACTCATCACACCCCCAAACTTAATATTTTGCTAGTCCTCGAGCAAAAGGACTAGCAAAATAAATAAAAATAAAAATAATATAAAATAAAACAAATTAACCTAAGCCACTTCCATAGGGATCACAATTGCATTTAGCGTATGCAATAAGCTTTTAAACCCCTAGACGATCCTAGTGGATGAGTTCTAGTCTCGTGAGGGCTTGCAGCGACGACACCCATAAACGTCATTTACACACACATGCAATCACACCCAAATACAAAAATAAAAATAAAAATAAAAATAATAATAATAAAATCATCATGGGAGTTACCAATAATATTATTCTCAGAGAATGTCAAGTAACAAAACCCAAGAACCTTCAAAGTACCTAACACAACTCAAATCCAAGTTCTTGAATAAATCGTATAAGCCAGACTCACAGTGTGTGTGTGTAAAGGTTTGGTCACAACTTGATTCCTAAGTAAGTCAACTTGGTGATTTCGTCTCAAAAATTGGCATATGATGGGTCAAACCAATTTAGATATCTCAAAAGTGCTCTTTATTTTCCTTTTCTGCTCAGTATGATACGATTATTTAATTTTTTTTTTTTGCATTTCAATTTTTTCAGCACACCTACCCTTTAAGGTAGTATTTCTCCTCATGGTGGTCCTGACAGTCATCCATGGGTAGCTTTATGCTTATTGGTTATAGGTGGTTTAACTCTTTTTTCTTTCTTCAATAATTTTTTTCTTATGTTTTTTATCTTTTTTTTAACCATACCATACATCACAACACTAGCAAATCAAGATAGACATCTAACAAACAGTCATTCATCGTTAGATAATTTTCTCAACTAACCACTTTGCTAACTACCTAGGCTCTTACTGCTAGAAACCTACTTTTAAGTGCATACGAGTTTAACATAGATCACCTACTTAAGGCTTCATATAAAAATAAATTGAGCACTTATCATTTCCTAAGATTTCATCCTAAGG
>SKCR01002888.1:0-26951 GCA_019454045.1 Zanthoxylum bungeanum | reverse complement strand
GAGAAGACAGAGAAGGGATTTTTTCTCATATTCCATTCTCAAAACCATTCCCGATATTATAAAAATAGGGTTTGTCCCTTGAGCTCGACATTTTTTTCTCCCCATTACTAACCTAAAACCCTGAATATATCTAGTTACTCAAACCTTAAAACTCAACTAAAATTCATGTTGCAAGACATATAAAATCGTGAAATATGTTCGGCCAACCGGTGCAAACACTCGGCCACATTACTACTTTATTTATGTTATTTCCTTTTAGTTATCTTTATGTTACACTCGCCATTATTATCTTATGCACGATAGTTGTTTCATTTAGTTATTTTGTGCATGGCCTTTGTTTGCCCATTTTGATATGTGAAGGATATCTTGTCGGATATTCCTGAAATATGTATATTCAGCCGTATGTCCCTATTTGGTATATAGGATGGAAACCCATACATAAATTCCATAGTTGATTCTAAATGGACAATAATATGGTCTATACTCGGGATACAATTCCATGTACCATTGGGAATAACTACACGTAAGGCTGGTCTTTTACAGAATGAGGTTCCTTTTATTACTGTCACGATGTATCCGGTTAGTTTATCTTAGCTTGTATTTTGAAATCGCTTTATCACCATAATTACCCGTGTATGATTCTGTGATTTCCGAATCTCTATTTCGCGATACATATCTGGTCTGACTTGCAATAAGTCCAGCAAGACATATATTGTGCACAGAATGTCCGGTTAGGCTTCTTCGAAGCCAGACTAATACGTACTTGCTTATTTATTGCCTTATCCTTATCTTTTTGTGTTTTTATAGTCTTCTTATTAGTGTTGTATTAGTATTATAAATTATGCATGTGCCTCAGACTTTATGATTTACTGTATACCGGCTAGACTTCCATGAAGCCAGGCCAATGAGGACGTGTATTATTTTATCATTGTTGATCATTTCATTTCTGTTTCATTATTAGTGTTCCTTGAGTACGTCCTATATTATTTTGTTTTATGGTTTTCTTTTTCTGCTTTATTGGTCTTATTATTCAATTACTATCATGTTTATTACGATTTTATTACCTTTGCAATGTATCTTTTTATTCCAATGATGAGTATGAATCTATGTTTCACACTTACGCATCACATCCGGCCAGACTTCCAGTACGTCTAACCGAACATTAGTGATGTAATGGATATCTGGCCGACTATAGCTATGTTCGGCCTGGTCTCCCAAAAGCCAAACCCATGAAAATACATGCTCTAATTTTCTTGATTGAAGTTAACCTTGTCTTTATCTTTTGTATATCATTTTAATGTTGAGTTTCAATCAAGTCCCAAGGATCACAAACATGCATAAAAACGAGTTGAATACACAAAGGAGTAAGGCAGAATACATACTCACATTGATGGGTTTGATGCTAGGAAGAACAAGTTGCGTTTTTGCCTCCCTCCAAGCTCGGTTTGGACTCCATTGAGCTGTTGTGATGCTCGGTTGGGGCTGTTTTGATGCCTTCTAAATTCGGCCATTGATGACTACATGGAAGCTCACAAGCTTCAAGCTCCAAAAATAAATCCAAGCTCACAAATTCGTTTCCCTATCACCATAATATAACCCATGTGTGCTAGCACTACTCTTCTTCATTTTCTTCTTCTCAAAATTTCGGTCAAACAGAAATTTTGGAGAAGAAATCGGCTTTGAAACCGTGAAAAAAGAAGAGAAAAGAGAGGGAGAGAAGAGATGCGTAAGTGGTGAGAGAGAGAGAGAAATGTTTTTGAGTTTATATATTTATTTTTTTATTTTCCAAAAACAAAAACAAATATATAAATCTTTTCATATTTATCAAAAGTCAAAAAGCAAAAGTCTATTAATGCTTTTCCAACAACCATTCACTTCTACTTTTTACTTTAAGTCACATCACATCACTTTAATAAAGTGACATGTTGTCAAGTCACATCACTCAAAGTGACAATTGATTTGACGCATGATGTGACTACGATTTGACGCTTGATGTGACTTGCGTGCCGCGCTCGAATTCGAAATGCGAATGCGCTCGCAATCACTCTCGGGCTCGGGTTCGCTAATTCCAAATTAACGAATTTTCCGTTGCGTCGTAATTAAATGATTACGCCTAGCGAATTCACTATTCACGTCGCTAACGAATTAATTCTAAATTTAATTCGTTCGCCCAAATTAAAATCTAATTTTAATTCCGCGTCGAAATCCAATTTCTAATAATATATCAAATATATTATTTTATCGATTAATTCCAAATTAATCGTTCTCTCTCTTTAATTAATATTTTATCCCAGATAAAATATCTCCGCAATTAATCCCAGATTAATTTTCTCTCTCTTCTAATTAATCCCAGATTAATTAAAGTGCGAGTAATACATCATCGGTGAATCTTCAGGAAGCGACCCATGAGATCTCCGATATGTTGGCAGTAAATACGGTCGTCGGATTATCCGAACACGTAAGTACCTCGTACTACGTTTATACCGATTTACAAGACAAGGTTGGCTTCTAGCAAAGCGCCATGCCTACCCAATTCTCCAGAAATATTCTTACAGGAATATATAGATCTGTATCAAGCGTAGTATACCGTAGTATTGTGTATATCAGCCCAGTATCGGATAGTCACGTGCTAGGCCTGGGGCTGGATTTGTGTCTGCCCCGTCCGAAGCACATGTCGGATGTCTGGTAACTAGTCTCTATAATCGGATATACATGACCTTGTCATAATATCCCGATGGCCGGCGCAGCACTTAAGAGCACTAATACCGTATCCTGCGTGACATCATCTCCAATATAACTGAAGTGATACTTCCGTCTTGACATCACACCCAATACACTACGACTCTCTGATAAACCCAGAAGTGGTGTACGCAGAACCGGTTAAAGCCCTGTACCACCAAGACTAAAGTCTACCGATTATCGCAAGTATTAGCGATGTAAGTCTCAGGTTAAGACTATACACACCTACCCTGATTTCGGCCTCCCATAGACACATAGTCATAATACCAATGGGATTCCGAGGGGTCTATCCAGAGCGAAGCTGTTTCCCGTACCATCGGTGAAACACGACCTCCTATCGCACTTGCATAAGTATCCAATACAAATATATGAGAACTATATGCCGTTGCCCTCACAACGCGCACAAGTGCAATACTAGCCTATTCCGCATTATCGATGTCCTGTCTCGATAATACTCCGGCTAGGGATATTTAATGATTAATCCTTGGTGGACTGATACTGTCTCATATCATCTCAATCCAGGAACTAATCATATGGACCTCTCTTCATTTATATATCTATGGTGATCTAATCACAAATGATGAGAGTGCAATTTCCTTGTCACATAGTTAATTTGTACAACAACACCATGATCTGTACAAATAGTGACGCTATGGGTCATATTATCCAACAATCTCCCACTTGGCACATAGCCAGTCACTCGAGTGTCTAACACCCGAACTATGTACGGTTCGCTCAAATTGCTGAGAAAAGATTTTCGTCAGCGGATTTTCTGTAATTATCTTCTGACGCGATTTATACGATCATCACATCGCCACGATGTATGATCCGAACGAATCAGATGAATATAGAAGTATATATCTGGATCGTCGATGAGACCTTTAATTCCTTAGCCTGTGCTGACGCCTAGCTCAGCTGCTAAAAGAACTATATCTAATCTAATTAGATTTATTATCGATCCAAATGGCTTCTATTGCTGCCTCAGCTGCAGCAATAATCCGTATTTGTTGTTAATTCGGCAACAGTTATCTTGCTCGGAATATTTCCAGCTTACTGTCCCGTTGTTCAAACTTTATAGTACCGCAATTTTTTATCGGTTTGGAAACTTGCAGCAGTGATCCTAGTCACTTCAAGTTCTCCTACTCCATAATTTAAGACAGCATCTTTAGTTCTCTAAGATACTAACAGATGTTCTTAATCTTCAATCCAGTGACTATCACTTGGATTGACCCGATTGTGACTCCATATGCTCAAAGCGTATGAGACACCAATACAAGTACATTTTAAATGTACAATTTCCAGAGAGTGTTAACAACTCCAAATCTATCCCATAGATCTTTATTCCTTGAATAAAGGTTGTTACTCCCCAGAATTCTACGGAGAATTTCTATTGAAAGCCAAGCTTTCATCAATTGCATTGGGAATTTCACTGTCAGTGCGCTCTCCCACTAACCTCCTTATATACACAAGAATTATTTCGTTTTGAGTCAAATCATAAATCATTATGATTATTTCAAAACGACAGTTCCAAGAACCTTATGCTTGCTTCAATCCAAACATGGATCGAATAACCCGCAAACCTCGTTTTTGGTTATACAAAATCGTCAGAATGTTATAAACATTCTCCAAAAGGTTTCCTTTTCAGGAAAGCGATTTTGATCTATAACTGACACATTTCATAAATGAAATACGCAGTTATCAACAAGCATCTTCAAAATGGATTTAACATGGCAACAGGTAAAAGGTTGAACCGTTATTAACACAATGTTGATAACGATACCTTTCCGTGAAAAGCCCAGCTTGTACGTTGGTATGTTGCCTTCCATGTATGTCTTCCTTGAAGACGTTTAATGTACCAATAGGCACAATGCCTTGTGGTACAACAACTAGTATCCAAAATAGTTGTTATACATGGAATCCATTTGGATTCATGGCACTTTGCCATAATAGGGAGTCGATACCTCGTATCACTTCTTCAAAACGTAGTCGGTGGATATACCTTAAAGATTAACATCTTTATGAGGTGAGATCAGAAACCCATACCCCAGGTTGTTTTCTGACTCTCTCTGATCTACGCGTTTCTTGTGTACTCGAAGATTAATGGTATAGATTCATCATAGATGAACTATTTGTGTTCCATTAAGGACTTCGTGCCTTAAACAGTATTACTCCGATTTTCATCGAGTATCACTATCCTCCCACTGACCACTGCATATCGGTATTCCTCTCAGGAAAAACCGCATGGTGAGCAACAATCACATTGTTCTCATGTGAGATTTATAAGTACTATACTTAAGGTTTCCCTTAGGATAACCTATATTGGCACTTATCCAATTTGGGTCCTTAGTTTGGTATCATCCAAACATTATGCCTGGCATACCCAAATTATCAGAAATGAGAAACCCCGTTTCTTTCCTGTTCATATCCTATATGACATCTGTCAAACAGATTTATATGGAACCTTATTCTAAATAAGTTATTGCACTGTTAATACATATCATATTGAAGGAAACAGTAGCTCAGAGCGACTCATGATAACCTTATCATGTCCAACAAAATTCGGTTAATCCGTTCGGACAAACCGTCTACTGACGTGTTCCGGGAGGAGTCCTCATTTGAAAGAATACCGTACTCTTTCATGTACGTATGAAACTTACTGCTTAAGTATTTTCCATTACGGTCTTACCGTGGCGGATAATACTATAGCCGATCTGTTTTTCTATTTCGTGTCGAAACTCTAAAGTTTCCGATTTGTGTTCTTCAAAAGAAACACATAACCATAACGTGATGCCACATCCGTTAAGGTCACGAAATATTCATGTTCACATCTAGCCTAGCTAGATATGGGCCCACTTACTTCACCATGAATAGGGCTAACAGATCGGTGGCACACACTATTACCAGTGAACAGTGTTTTAGGTACTTTACCTAACAAACTAGATTCGTAGACTTTATTTGAATAGTCAAATCAGTCCTAGTATCCACTCTTCAAAAGTGTGGATATACGAGTCTTGTATAATTGTGTCCCAGACAACAATGCCACAAATAAGTCTCTATTGATCAAATCAATTTGAGCTATTTATTTGTCATTTTATATGTTTGAGATTTTATTTATATTCAAAATATAAATTCTGTTATTTACATCTAATGTATTTATCTCAGTATCATCTTTATATAATAAAACACTTAGTGTTCTATAATATAAAGGTTTTATCCGTAACGGATTAACACTGATATAGAGATAATGTCTCTAGTCAAACTAGTTACATTGTAACAGTTCCTAATTTAAGTACATACCCAAGGGTAGTTCCTAAACTTAGGTATCTACGGTCGAAACAGCGACTTTCGTCCCGTTTCCGATTCGCAGAGAAATCTCGGCTTGAAGTCAGTATCCAGCTCATAGCGGATTCTGAACATCAATACATATATTTTATGTACCACACTAAGTATTTAAAATCCAATTTCAATACTAGAGTGAACATAACTTTGACAATATTTTTAAAGTAAGAGCCTTGCCCTTTCTTTAATTCCTTCGTGTCTGCCATATCCAAATGGTAGTCACTTTGGGATATGTCAATTATCCTTTCAATATTTCAGAAACCTTAGGCCAAGCCTTGGGTTCTTAGAATATCGAAACGATGTGCACCTCGTGCTACATGCCCAATTGCAAACTTTGACTTTATCTCCTCTAGAATAGTCAATTAATTCTCCAAGAATTATAAATTGCAATTTTAATACTTCTTAAATCTAAAATTAGATTTATGACAAGTATATTAAATTAAGCATTAAAGTCATCATCACATAAATCTTCCAAAGATTTTATGCTCTACTTATTTTGCTTAATTTTGGGCTTAAGGTATAATAAGTTATTTTATCAAATAAAGTAACCTATTATTTATTCCCAATTTGAAAATTAAATCATTTAAAATATTTTAATCCCAGATTATATTTTAAATATCCAACTTTTCAATTTTATCTTGATTACAATAGTCCAACTATTTAATCAACGATTAGTGGTACTATATATATTATAATGATTATAATAGTCCAACTATATAATCAAATATAATCCAAATTAATTAACCTCAATTACATTGATTACTATAATCCAATTATAAAATCAACTGTAAACTGAAATTAATTAATTCAAATATATTGATTAATATAATCCAATTATATATAATCAAGTATAATACAGTCCAACTGTTTATTAAAACAACAATTTAAATATTAGTCCAACTAACATTTAATCTATTGACGAAATAATTTAAATGAGCGCGTATGGCGAGTAATTGAACGAGTATTGCAAATTCAATTCTTGCCTCCCACTATTTTTCGTCGAGCCTCTAACCCTCTGTCGAGTACTCGGGAAACCGTGTTTCCTAGTGGGCTAGGATCCCGTTAAATATCACACAATCTTGACTTTGGCCAACAAATTGTATGATAATTAACTAGGTAGATCTCGAAGATCAATTGGATCTCATCCAACTCCTAGATCCAGTAGGTGGACATCCAAGTCCCAAACATATATCTTATATATGCCTATACATCGAATGTATACCCTAACCTAACCTTTTTCCTCTGAATCAACTAGGCCTTGGCTTTGGCACAACAAACCTAGTGATCCCAGTCAAGCGCGGACCCATTGACATGGAAGCTTCGTAATCAATGTCAATGGACAAGAAGTGGTCTTGACTTTGGCCAACAAACCACAACTTGGACACGACACCGATATGGAACAAAGCCTCGTGATAAAAACACATCTTCGACGGACAAGGGCTTGACTTTGGCCAACAACCCCTGCCAATCTCAGATCTTGAGTAAGAATCACTCAATGGAAGGAAAAACGCATGATATTTTATGAGGGTTTTTCGCGTGCAATTGGCTACCAATTTATTATCTTTGTTAAGGTCTCATCATCATACACCCTTAAACATGCATTCTAAAGACATAATAAAGCGCATATGATATAAAATAATAATGATATGCGGATGGATATTTTACACATTGATCCTAGATCAAATCTCTCATTTTCTCTCTCCCGCTAGCACAAATATTTCTTCTACCCGTTACACTACACTTCTAAAGAAACCTCATTTACATGGAGGGGAATAGGTGAGAAGAGAATACAAAGAAATAGGAGATAAGGCTGGACACGCAGGTCCAATTAATAAATCAAATTTATTACAATTTCCAAAATCGCCCCACCCGACTAATATCCATCCGATATACATTATTCAAACATCACAACCATGTATTCATACAAGCATGTTATCAATCAATCTAATCCAATTAATTAATCTTGATAATTAGTGATCATCCAATCAATGTTCAAACAAAGATTTGATTTTGTTCGAGTCAAACTCGTATTGCGAACACGTACTCAAAGTACGATTTCTACGAATTAAATTAAATTACATAATTAAATCCAATTTAATACGCATTTAATTCTAATTCATTATTTAATTCCAAATTAAATATTACACTTTATAATAAAACCTTTACGACTTAAATTCCAAATTTAATCGTTACGGGTCTCAAAGCCCGATTAATATCCAATATTAATTTAATTAAAGTCCAATGGGCTTTTAATTAATTTCTTGAGGCGTGGACTTTTGGTCAACTCGGGTCAAACCCGCAACCAAAGTCCAATCCGGGAGTTACCCCATAAGCCCATAAATTAATTTAGGCCCATTAGGCCCAATTAAACGTTAAAGGTTCATTAGTCGCATTTGGGCCTTTTGGAAGCGGTTTTGGGCCTAATTGGATCCAACCAATTTTGGCCTAAACCAACTTTGTACAACAAAGTCCAATAAACCCAATAACAACTTAAAAGCCCAAATCCAATTTTAAGCCCAATAATTTAATTTCAAAAATTCCAAATTTTCAATTAAATTACCTAAAGTGTATAGCATTATTAATTACCCAAATCAAAGTTTCCAAAACACTAATTTGTCCAATTAATCATGCTTAACATCAATTAATCATGTCCAACATAATTAAATCAAAATCAAACCCAATTATACATGCTAAAGTCTCGGCCATAAGGGGAAAAAATGCCCAAATCAAATTCAATCCAATTGAACCCAATCAAACATAAATTCAACATCCCCAAATGATTTCTAAGTCATCCAATGAACAAAAAATCAAAAACCAAGACATTAGGGCACTTGCCAAATTCGGCCATCACAAGCAAATTGGGGAAAAATTGTTCCAAACACTTTTCATCAAATTGATCTAATCAATCATCAATTAAAACAACATTCAAGCATTCTAAATCATCCAATTTCATTAAACATGCTCAAAATCAAGTTTACCCAAATTTGTCATGCCCAAAATTTGGGGAAAAATGGATCCAACCAAAATTTCATGAAATTGATTATGCACAACATCAATTCAACCTCATTCAAGCATACTATAACTAAACAATTAATCATTTGATGCTCAAATTGAGTTTACCCAAATTAAAGTTTTGGCCAACATTAAGCAAATTGGGGAAAATCAATCCAATTAATTTTTTCTTCAAATTGATTACATATAACTCTAATTTAATCATATACAAGCATTCTTAAACAAACAATTTGTTAAAATCATGCTTAAATCAAAAAGCCCCAAATTTTGCTCAAGAACCCTAATTCGTTTTATGCAACCAATAGCTCAAGATACCATTGTTGAGTTTCAATCAAGTCCCAAGGATCACAAACATGCATAAAAACGAGTTGAATACACAAAGGAGTAAGGCGGAATACATACTCACATTGATGGGTTTGATGTAGAAGAACAAGTTGCGTTTTTGCCTCCTCCTCCAAGCTCGGTTTTGACTCCATTGACTGCTGTGGATGCTCGGTTGGGGCTGTTTTGATGCCTTCTAAATTCGGCCATTGATGACTCCATGGAAGCTCAAA
The DNA here is from genome assembly GCA_019454045.1 of Zanthoxylum bungeanum. Taxonomy (NCBI): domain Eukaryota; kingdom Viridiplantae; phylum Streptophyta; class Magnoliopsida; order Sapindales; family Rutaceae; genus Zanthoxylum; species Zanthoxylum bungeanum. The sequence goes on along the minus strand of SKCR01002888.1, from coordinate 17,307 downwards.
GCTTCAAGCTCCAAAAATAAATCCAAGCTCACAAATTCGTTTCCCTATCACCATAATATAACCCATGTGTGTGCTAGCACTACTCTTCTTCATTTGCTTCTCAAAATTTCGGTCAAACAGAAATTTTGGAGAAGAATCGGCTTGAAACCGTGAAGAAAGAAGAGAAAAGAGAGAGAAGAAGAGATGCGTAAGTGGTGAGAGATGAGAGAGAAAATGATTTTTATTTATATATTTATTTTTATTTTCAAAAACAAAAACAAATATATAATCATTTTCATATTTATCAAAAGTCAAAAAGCAAAAGTCTATTAATGCTTTTCAACAACCATATCACTTCTACTTTTTACTTTAAGTCACATCACATCACTTTAATAGTGACATGTTGTCAAGTCACATCACTCAAAGTGACAATTGATTTGACGCATGATGTGACTATGATTTGACGCTTGATGTGACTTGCGTGCCGCGCTCGAATTCGAAATGCGAATGCGCTCGCAATCATCACTCTCGGGCTCGGGTTCGCTAATTCCAAATTAACGAATTTTCCGTCGCGTCGTAATTAAATGATTACGCCTAGCGAATTCACTATTCACGTCGCTAACGAATTAATTCTAAATTTAATTCGTTCGCCCAAATTAAAATCTAATTTTAATTCCGCGTCGAAATCCAATTTCTAATAATATATCAAATATATTATTTTATCGATTAATTCCAAATTAATCGTTCTCTCTCTTTAATTAATATTTTATCCCAGATAAAATATCTCCGCAATTAATCCCAGATTAATTTTCTCTCTCTTCTAATTAATCCCAGATTAATTAAAGTGCGAGTAATACATCATCGGTGAATCTTCAGGAAGCGACCCATGAGATCTCCGGATATGTTGGCAGTAAATACGGTCGTCGGATTATCCGAACACGTAAGTACCTCGTACTACGTTTATACCGATTTACAAGACAAGGTTGGCTTCTAGCAAAGCGCCATGCCTACCCAATTCTCCAGAAATATTCTTACAGGAATATATAGATCTGTATCAAGCGTAGTATATACCGTAGTATTGTGTATATCAGCCCAGTATCGGATAGTCACGTGCTAGGGCTGGGGCTGGATTTGTGTCTGCCCCGTACGAAGCACATGTCGGATGTCTGGTAACTAGTCTCTATAATCGGATATACATGACCTTGTCATAATATCCCGATGGCCGCGCAGCACTTAAGAGCACTAATACCGTATCCTGCGTGACATCATCTCCAATATAACTGAAGTGATACTTCCGTCTTGACATCACATCCAATACACTACGACTCTCTGATAAACCCAGAAGTGGTGTACACAGAACCGGTTAAAGCCATGTACCACCAAGACTAAAGTCTACCGATTATCGCAAGTATTAGCGATGTAAGTCTCAGGTTAAGACTATACACACCTACCCTGATTTCGGCCTCCCATAGACACATAGTCATAATACCAATGGGATTCCGAGGGGTCTATCCAGAGCGAAGCTGTTTCCCCCGTACCATCGGTGAAACACGACCTCCTATCGCACTTGCATAAGTATCCAATACTTAAATATATGAGAACTATGCCGTTGTGCCCTCACAACGCGCACAAGTGCAATACTAGCCTATTCCGCATTATCGATGTCCTGTCTCGATAATACTCCGGCTAGGGATATTTAATGATTAATCCTTGGTGACTGATACTGTCTCATATCATCTCAATCCAGGAACTAATCATATGGACCTCTCTTCATTATATATCTATGGTGATCTAATCACAAATGATGAGAGTACAATTTCCTTGTCACATAGTTAATTTGTACAACAACACCATGATCTGTACAAATAGTGACGCTATGGGTCATATTATCCAACATTTAATGCCCAATGGCATTGTATATCGAGAAATCACTTTCACTAAAGGCAATGGATTGGTATGTGATGATAACCATCACTTATTGGCACGTACCCTTAGGTATAAAAAAAATGCGTTCATTGGTCGATTGAACCCTTGGGTGGGAGACCTAGTTATGAACAATTCACCGTCACCTATGAGAGCCCTAAGACTAAACCCTTGATAAATGCACATGTAAGCTAATAGTTGTTTTCCAATAGGAATAAGCCTCCATATTTCTTGTGTGGGCCCTAATCATTGAAGTGGTTTGATTCTTTTACCATAAAATGTAAACTTGTTGAGCCTTTTCAACTAGACAAGTTTTCATTTCATGATAATTGGGTTAACTACTTTGAAATGTCTATGGGCTAACTCGTGTGAAATCCTTGTTGGGCCTAGAATGTTAGTTATAATCCAAAAATGTCAAAACGCGAGTCTGATACCCGTACTGACTTTCATCTAGAAATGTACACCATATTTTAGTACATTTGGATATTCCTAAATGTTTCTAAGCCCATCCCAAATAACCATGATTACTATGGTTCCAATTCATCATTTTTAAATAATGGCATGATTCTCATATTAGGTTTAGTTATTTGTAAATATGAGGCCTTTGTCTTTCAATAATAGAAGAAACCAAGGTAGCCAAGGTTTACCTTTTAACATAGGAGAGAACGAGTTGTGTACCCCCTGTTAGTGCATAAGCTAAGCCAAACCTAGGGAAAATGCTGGACTTACCACGTGTATGGAAGAAATAAGGTTGTAAGGGTATATGTTGATGTTTGGGTCTGCATATCATGCATCTCATGCATCGCTTACATAAATGCATCATACTAACACTTTGTGTTTACAGCCATCATAACAGTATATTGGGTTTAGAAAACAGACAAACTAGTTAAAAAGTAGCTAGCAACCTCAGAAATAACTAGCAGTGATAGTTCCCACGTAGATTAATTAGACACAATTGTGAACAAAATGGCAGAACAACTACAGGTCTTTACCAATGCTATTGGCAACTTGATGACATTCAGACTGCAGGTGCCAAAACTAGTGAGAATATGAGTGAAGAGCCCGATAAAATGACAACTGAAGAAATCCTAATTGTAGATGATGATGAATACATTGCAGAATATGCTGCGAGTAAAATAGCCAAATCCCAAATCGAGGTTGAGCTCCAAAAATTGAATGAGAAAATGGAGACAGTGGCCCAAAAGATGAATGACAAACATGAGGATCTTTTAGATTAATATGTTATGGCATTCAAGGAGTAGCTGCCTTCACTGTTTAGAATGCAATGGATGGTGAAGTTCAACGGGAATGGAGATCCAAAAGTGCATCTCCGTCTGTATGTATCATTGATGAGTTCTATTGGTTTATCCCAACGCCAAGTTTAGAAGATGTTGAGGATGTCGCTTGAGGGTGCAATAGTGGTATGGTATCATGCTTTGGAGAAGAAGGTAAGGGATGACTGGAGAGCATTGGCAGAAGCATTCCTAAACCAATATGTCACGGACATGAAGATTGACTTGTCGCTCCGTGAATTAGAAAACACAAAATAGAAGCTGGAGGAGAACTTCAATGAGTGTATTAACCGCTGGAGAAGCCAATTGCTAAAGATGTCAACATAGCCCTCAAAGAATGACCAAATTAAGATGATCATCAATGACACCAAGCCCTCCATTTACAACGAATTAAGGAGGACGACCCCTATGATTTTCGATTTTATGCAATTGAGAGAAACTGTCATGAATATAGAAGAAGATGAAGTTGAGAATAGAAAATTTTACAACCAGAATAGAAAGACTACTGGAGGGCCTTCAGGAACCAAGGCCAACCCTGCTGAAATCACCGCTATCAAGAACAAAAGATTCTAAAACGTTGGCAGATTGTTATCCAAGGTGTTAGAGAAACTGAAGAGATAAGTTCTGTTGAACCCCCTAGAACCTAGACCACTACTAAACCCAATGCCCTGCCACGTAGACTTGAACCAATATTGCCACTTCCACCAGCAAAAATTCCATGACACCGACAACTACACCCGCCTTAGAGATGAGATCCAAGACCTCTTAGTTAGTCGAAAAATCCCAGACCTCGAGAGAGCCAACCCAATACCAACAGAAACCCTCTACCTAATCAGCGTGCCATTCCTCTACCAACATACATGATAAACTTTGGCCTTTCTGAAGAACATATCATACAAACCTTCCACCAATAGACCTACGTTATGGGAATATAGTGTTGGACAATTATGACCCATAGCGTCACTATTTGTACAGATCACGATGTTGTTGTACAAATTAACTGTGTGACAAAGGAGATTGCACTCTTATCATTTGTGATTAGATCACCTAGATATATAAATGATATGAGGTCCATATGATTTGTTCCTGGACTGAGAATGATATGAGACAGTATCAGTCCACGAAGGATAAATCATTAAATATCCATAGTCAGAGTATTATTGAGATTGGACATCGATAAATACGTAAAAGACTAGTATTGCACTTGTGCATGTTGTGAGGGCACAACGACATAGTTCTCGTATATTTGGGTATAGGATACTCATGCAAGTGTAATAGGAGGTTGTGTTTCACCGATGGTACAGGAAACAGCTTCGCTCTGGATAGACCCCTTCGGAATTCCATTGGTAGTATGACTATGTGTCTATGGAAGTCCGAAATCAGGGTAGGTGTATTTGGTCTTTACCTGAGACTTGCACCGCTAATACTTGCGACAATCAATATACTTTGGTTGAGGTCGTCCAGGCTTTAACCGGTTCTGTGTACGCCAATACTGGGTATATTGAGAAATCGTAGTGTGTTGGGTGTGATGTCAAGACGGAAGTGTCACTCCAGTCATATGGAGTTGATGATCACGTAGGATACGGTACTGGTTCTCTTTAGTACTGCAGTCATCGGGATAAAATGACAAGGTCATGTTTATCCGATATAGAGACTAGTTACCAGAGATCTGACATGTGCTTCGTACGGGGCAGACACGATTCCAGCCCCAGGCCTAGCACGTGATCATCCGATACTGGATCGAAATACGCAATACCACGTATACTACGCCTGATATAGATCGCTTATTCCTGTAAGCATGTTTCTATAGAATTGGGTAGGCATGGCGCTTTGCTAGAGGCCCAACCTTGTCTTGTGAATCGGTGTAAACGTAGTACGAGGTACTTACGTGTTCGGATAGTCCGACGACCCGATTTACTACTGCCAACATATCCGGGGATCTCATGGGTCGCTTCCAAAGATTCACCGATGACGTATGACTCGCACTTTAATTAATCTGGGATTAATTTAAGAGAGAGAAAATTAATCTGGGATTAATTACGGAGATATTTTATCTGGGATAAAATATCTTTTAAAGAGAGAAAAACGATTAATTTGGAATTAATCGGTAAATTAATATATTTGATATATTAAACGAAATTGGATTTCGACGCAGAATAAAATTAGAATTTAATTCGGGCGAACGAATTAATTTAGAATTAATTCGTTAGCGACGTGAATAGTGATTTCGCTAGGCGTAATCATTTAATTACAACGCAACGGAAAATTCGTTAATTTGGAATTAGCGAACCCGAGCCCGGGATTATTTGCGAGCGCATTCGCATTTCGAATTCGAGTGCGGCTCGCAAGTCAAATCAAGCGTCAAATCATAAGTCACATCAAGCGTCAAATCACATGTCACTTTGAGTGATATGACATTTGATTGATTGATGTGAGTTGATGTGAGGTGATTGAAAGAAAGCATTTAATGTTTGCTTTTTTGAAATTGAAAAAGGTAAATGGTTTATTAAATTTTGGAAATTATATAAACCTTTTACAATTTTTTCTTTTTCCTTAATCTCTCTCTCTCTTTCACGGTTTAGGGCTTTTTGGAGCCAAAATCTCTTCTTCTTCTCTCACGGTCTCAAGACCGATTTCTTCATCAATCTTTCTGGTTTTGATCGAGCAAGATGAAGAAGCAAAATGATCTTGTTGCAAGATCTTTGTGCTAGCACACTCATGGAGGAATACAAAGGTGATAGGGTAGTGTTTTCATGAGCTTGGAATCCATTGTTGAAGCTTGGAGCTTCAAAGGACATCAATGGCCGAATCTTGAAGGAGGAAGACAAGCCATCACCGAGCAGTCCACCCACAGTTCAGCCCACTGCCGAGCTCATCAAGTTGCAGTGCGTTTTTGGTTCAACTTTGTTGCATCTCTACCGATCAATGTGAGTTATTCCACACCTCCTTTGGTTATATTCAACTCGTTTTATGCTTTATAAATGATCCTTGGGACTTGATTGAAACCCAACAATGGTATCTTGAGCCATTTGGGCATAAAACGAAAATTAGGGTTCTTAACTAAAAATTTGGGGCTTTTTGATTGAAGCATGTTTTTGACAAATTGTTTGTTTAAGTATGCTTGTATATGGATAACTTAGAGTTCTATGTAATCAATTTGTTGAAAAATTAATTGGATTGATTTTCCCCAATTTGCTTAGTGTGGCCGAAAATGGCAAGCTCCCTAATGTCCTGATTTTTTTTGATTTTTTTATTCATTGGATGTGTTAGAAATCATTAGGGGATATTGATTTTATGTTTAATTTGGTTCAATTGGATTGAATTTGATTTGGGCATAATTTTCCCCTTTGGCCGAGACACTTGAAGCATGTAATTGGGTTTGATTTTGATCAAATTATGTTGGACATGATTCTAAGATGATAAGCATTATTAATTGGACAATTTGGTGTTTTGGAAATATTGATTTGGGTAATTGATAATGCTATACACTTTATTTAATTGAATTGAAAAAATTGGATTTTGTAATTTAATTAAATTGGGCCTTAAATTGGATTTGGGCTTTTAAAGTTGTTATTGGGCTTATTGGGCTTTGTTGTACAAAGTTGGGTTTAGGCAAAATTGGTTGGATCCAATTAGGCCCAAAACCACATCCAAAAAGGCCCAAATACGACTAATGAACCTTTAAAGTTTAATTATGCCTAATGGGCCTAAATTAATTTCTGGGCTTATGGGGTAACTCCCGGATTGGATTTTGGTTATTCGGTTTGACCCGAGTTGACCAAAAGTCCACGCCTTGAAGAAATTAATTAAAAGCACATTGGACTTGAATTAAATTAATATTGGATATTAATCGGGCTTTGAGACCCGTAACGATTAAATTCAGAATTTAAGTCGTAAAGGTTTATTTTATAAAGTGTAATATTTAATTTGCAATTAAATAATGAATTAGAATTAAATGCGTATTAATTGGATTTAATTATGTAATTTAATTTAATTTGAGAATTCATACTTTGAGTACGTGTTCGCAAAACGAGTTTGACTCGAACAAAATCAAATCGTTGTTTGAACATTGGATGATCACTAATTATCAGATTAATTAATTTGATTAGATTGATTGATACATGCTTGTGTGAATACATGGTTGTGATGCATGAATAATGCATATCGGATGGATTTTAGATGGGTGGGGCGATTTTGGAAATTGTAATAAATTTGATTTATTAATTAGACCTGCGAGTCCAGCCTTATCTCCTATTTCTTTGTATTCTCTTCTCACCTATTCCCCTCAATGTAAATGAGGTTTCTTTAGAAGTGTAGTGTAACGGGTAGAAGTAATTACATGTGCTAGCTGGAGAGAGAAAGAGAGAGATTTGATCTAGGATCAATGTAAAGTATCCATCCGCATATCATTATTACTTTTACATACGCGCTTTATTATGTGTTTAGAATGCATGCTTAAGGGTGCATGATGATGAGTGTAGGACACAGAAACTGGGCGACGTATGTTGTTCTAGACTCAGGGCCTAGTTAGGAATACGGAGTAGCCCACGGGGGACTAAACCGGAGAATAATGGAGTCGCCACCCGGTGTGAACCGGGAAAATGATTTAAGCCGCACTCACCCTCGCAGGAAGACCTCAAACCGTTGGGTTCGGAATGGTCCCTTACTTATGTCGTTTGTAATGAATGGATTTGTGCAATATTAACCAAGTCCACTCAACATACATGTTGGTCAAAGTAGTCTAAATTCTAGGTTTGCATGCTTCAACAGTAAACTTTTCATAACGGCAAACATTAGGCATCACACATCAAACATGCTACCATACATAGTAATCTAACATACCTTAACTTAAATTCCTCATATAAAAGGTAAATAACTAAAACATGCTTGAAATAAAAAACAAATTATATGGCCTAATCATGCTCAAATACAAGTTGGATGAAATGAAATACATGAATCCTTCAAGTGGTACGGGGCATTGTATCCCGAGTGCAAACCATAATACCGTCCATTCGGATTCGGCTAAGGAATTTATATCCGGATTTCCATCCAATATACCACAAGCAAGATCACATATTCCATTCACCCGAAATCACATCACATATTAAGTCATTATTTCATGTGAACAAATTCCAAATAACATGCTAAACTAACTATTCAAATAAACACATTTCCTAAGTTATTATTTCATGTAAATAAATTCCAACAACATGCCAAACTAATTATTCATGCTAAACATATTTCCTAGGTCATTATTTCATGTAAATAAATTCCAACAACATACTAAACTAATTATTCATATTAAACACATAAAATACATTTTCTAAGTCATTATTTCATGTGAGCCAATTCAAACCACATGCTAATCTAATTATTCATGCTAAGTATCACAAAAACCATCTCCTAAATCATTATTTCATGTAAATAAATTTAATAATATAAACCCTCAGGTCTAACCTTTTTTGTCACTTTTCGGAGATGCGTTATACGGCCGTCGGAAAGGCTAAGACACCACGATTCCACTGGTTCGCTGCTTCGATGTTTTGCTCACTGTTTTGCCATTTTGTTCGCTGTTTTGAGTTCGTTTCGCTGCGTTTCAGGTCTCCACACTTGGCTCACTGGTTGGCAGTGAATTATGGGCTGTTTTGGTGAATTTTGAGGGGTATTGGACTGCCGTTTGCTCGGTTTACTCAAGGATCTTCAAGTGCAGTTTTTGCTCACTGTTTTGGTGACTTTGGGGACTGTTTTGAGGGCTTTTGGGCTGCCGTTTTTGGGCGAATTTTGCAGAGTGTTTAGGGAAGTTTGTGCACTGGTTTGGGTGCTAAAATTAGGGTGATTTGAGCACAAATTCCAGGGGCTAAATTGGGCATGAAAATGGACTGTTTAGTGGGCTGTTTTTGCGTGAAATAGGGTCTGTGAAAGGATATTTGCGTGAATTTTGGAGGGGGAATAGATGGCAGTGAGTTGCTTAATTTTTGGAGAGGCAAAATGTGTGAACAAAGGGCTGTATGAGGCAGTGAGGGGGCGTGACTTACTGGTCTGAATAAGGCAGCGAATTATAAGGGCTGTGAAGGCAGTGAGGAGGCGTGATCAAGGGGCTGTAGTGGGCGTGGAAATGGGCAGTAGATGGCAGTGAAATGCTTGAACTTTGGAGGGGCAAAATGGCTTGAAGATGAGGGACTGATTGGGGCTGCAGTGGGCGTGGAAATAGGCAGAAAATAAGGGGCTTTGGGCGTGACTAAGGGACTGGATAAAGGCTAGAGCTGATCGGAGGCAATGGAGGGGCTGTTGGCGTGAATTCTAAGAGGAATAAGGGGGGGTGTTTTGCTCTTCAAATGCTAAGTCTTTTGCTTGATGTCTCTTGATATGTGCTAGGTGTTCCAAAGACAGAAAAATGTGTGTTTATATAGGCATTTGAGAGGGCATTAATTGGGTTGGCAAGGTGATGTTGAAGGACATTTATTAGGTTGGCAAACTTTGTTGAAAAATGGTGAAAGGTTGATGTAATTGTGATGGCTTTATTGAAAATGTCTAAAGATGGATATTAATGATGTTGAAAATAAATAAAAGGAGTGTATTTAAGGTCTTGGACGTGGGGTTTACTAATAATTGGTGTAGGGTTGTCTAATAAATGGCTGGGAAAAAATGGTATCAAGGTAAAATGTGAAGTCAAAGGTTAAAGTAAGTTTGGTAAATGGATAAATCATGTTTGAATAGTGTAAGGAGGGGTAATTTTAGTGTCATGGACTTGGGCCTAATGGGTGGTGGGCTTGGTGTTTGATTTATTTTGGTTTCATGGGCTTTGGATGTGAGTTTAGGTGTTTAGGTGGGCTTAGAATGGTTTGCCGTGATTTCGGGTTAAAGATACGCTTTGAAACGAACATTCAACAAGCGAACTCCGAGCGAACTTAGCGAATCAAAACCAATAATATGTCAATTCTTGACTTCTCATTTCCGACGACCGTTTTCCGCGACTTCCACGACTCAAAGGTAGTGCCTCCTTACGAGACTCATCATCGGGTTTGGTATGCAAAAATGCAATGCCTACAATGAGACCTTAACAAAGATAATAAATTGGTTGCCAATTTGCACGCGAAAAAGCCTCAAATAATATTAAGCATTTTTCCTTCCATTGAGTGATTCTTACTCAAGATCTAAGACGACATTGGTTTGTTGGCCAAAGTCAAGGCCTTTGTCTGTCGAAGATGTGTTTGAATCACAAAGGTTTTGTTCCATATCAGTGTCTTGTCCAAGTTATGGTTTGTTGGCCAAAGTCAAGACCACTTCTTGTCCATCGACATTGATTACGAAGCTTTCCATGGTCAATGGGCCGCGCTTGACTGGGATCACTAAGTTTGTTGTGCCAAAGCCAAGGCTTAGTTGATTCAGAGGAAAAAGGTTAGGTAATACATTGGATGTATTGGCATATATAAGATATATGTTTTGGACTTGGATGTCCCCCTACCGGATCTAGGAATTGGATTGGATCCAATCGATCTTAGAGATCTACCTAGTTAATTATCATACAATTTGTTGACCAAAGTCAAGATTGTGTGATATTTAACGGGATCCTAGCCCACTAGGAAACACGGTTTCCCGAGTACTTAACAGAGGGTTGGAGGCTCGCCGAAAAATAGTGGGAGGCAAGAATTGAATTTGCAATATTCGTTCAATTACTCGCATATGCGCTCAATCACAAATATTTCGTCATATCAATTAAATGTTAGTTGGACTAATATTTAAATTGTTGTTTTAATAAGCAGTTGGACTGTATTATAGTTGATTATATAATTGGATTATAGTAATCAATATATTTGAATTAATTAATTTCGATTTACAGTTGATTTTATAATTGGATTATAGTAATCAATGTAATTGAGGTTAATTAATTTAAATTATATTTGATTGTATAGTTGGACTATAATAATCAATATAATACATTGTACCACAAATCGTTGATTAAATAGTTGGACTATTAGAATCAAGATATAAAAATGAAAGATTAATGTTTAAAACATAATCCTGGGTGAAAATGTATTTAAACGACTATATTTTTCAAATTGGGAATAATATTTCAGGATGGTCCTGGAAATATAATAAGTTAGTTTATTTGATAAAATAACAAAATAGGCCTAAGTCTGGAGTTAAGCAAATAAGTGGAACATGATATTTGGAATATTCATGTAATGATAACTTAAGTGTTTAATCCATTAAGCTTGTCGCAGTAGACTCCTTAATTTCTGAATCAGAACTAAGGATTAGATCCTTAAAGTATGATGAAGAAATTGAAGGATCTTCATAAATCTATGTTTAGATTTTAGAAGTACTAAAATTGCAATAAATAATTCTTGGAGAATTAATGGCAACTCTCAAGGAGAAAAGTCAAAGTTTGCAATTACGCAAGTAGCGCAAGGCGCACCATACTTCGATGTTCCAGAATGCCAAGGCTTGGCCAAAGGCTTCTGAAGTATGGAAAAGGGCAAAGGCAAAATCATTATAATCTTCTAGGAAGATAAAAGGACATATCCCAAGAAGGAATTGAAGACGAGCAAGGCTCGGACTTCAAATATGTTTGTCACAAATATGTTCACTACTAGTATTAAAATTAGATTTTAGATACTTAGTGTGATACATAAATATATGTATTGATGTTTAGAATCTGTTTTGAACAGGATACTAACTTCAATAGAGATTTATCTGCGAATTGGAAACGGGACGAAAGTCGCTGTTTTGACCGTAGATACCTAAGTTTAGGAACTACCTTTGGGTATGTACGTAAATTAGGAAACTGTTATAATGTAACTAGTTTGACTAGGAACATTATCTTTATATCAGTGTTTAATCCGTTGCGGATTGAACCTTTATATTTTAGAACACTAAAGTGTTTTATTATATAAAGATGATATTAAGATAAACACATTAGATGTGAACAACAAAATTTATATTTAGAATATAAATAAATCTCACACGTATATAATGATAAACAAATAGCTCAAACTGATTTGATCAGTTGAAACTTAAAGTGGCAATGTTGTCTGGGACACATTAAACAAGAATCGTATATCCGCACTTTTGAAGAGCGGGTACCAGGACTGATTTGATTCCAATCAAATAAAGTCTACGAATCTAGTTTATTGGGCAAAGTGCCTAAAACACTATTTACTTAGTAAAAGTGCAAATGTCACCGACCTGTTAGCCCTAGTTCATAGTGAAGCAAGTGGGCCCATATCTAGCTAGGCTAGATGTGGATATGAATATTTCGTGACCAATACGGATGTGGCATCGCGTAATGGTTATGTGTTTCTTTTAAAGAACACAAATTGGAAACTTTTACAGTTTCGACACGAAATAGACAAACAGATCAGCTAAAGTATTAAACCGTTACGGTAAGACCGTAATGGAAATTACTTAACCAATAAGTTTCTAAAATACTTGAAAGAGTAAAGTATTCTTTCAAAAGAGGACTCCTCCCGGAACACGTCAATTTGACGGTGTATCTGAACTGAGTAACCGAATCTTGTTAGACATGATAAGGTTAATCATGAGTCGCTATAAGCTACCATTTCCTTCAACGGAGAAGCATAACAGTGCAGAACTTATTTAGAATAAGGTTCCATTAAAATCTGTTTGACAGATTTCATATTAGATATGAACAGGAAAGAAACCGGGTTTCACATTCCTGAAAATTTGGGTATGCTAGGAATATGTTTGGATGATACCAAACTAAAACCCAAATTGGATAAGTGCCAATTATAGGTTATCCTAGGGATACCATAAGTATTGTATTTATACAACTCACTAGAGAACAATGTAATTGTTGCTCGCCATGTGGTTTTCCTAAGAGGAATACCGATATGCAGTGGTAAGTGGGAGGATAGTAAAACTCGATGAAAATCGGAGTAATACTATTCTAGGCATCAAATCATAATGGACCATAAATAGTTCATCAATGATGCAACTATTACCATTAATCTTCGAATACACGAGAACCGCGTGAGTCGGAGAGAGTCAGAAAACAACCTAGGGTATGGGTTTCTGATCTCACCTCATAAAGATGTCTATCTTATTGAGGTATACCAACTGACTACGTATGAGGAAGTGATACAAGATATCGACTCCCTATTATGACAAAGTGTCATGAGTCCAAAATGGATTCCATGTATATCAACAAGTTTGGATACTAGTTGACATACTGCAAGGCATTGTGCCTACTGGTACTGTATAAGTCTTCAAGGAAGACGTACATGGATGGCAACGTACCAACGTGTAAAGCTAGGCTTTTAGCGGAAAGGTATCATTATCAACATTGTGTTGATTACGATTCAACCTTTTAAATGTTGCCACAGTAAATCCATTTGGATAATGCTTGCTAATGCTGCATGTTTCATTTATGAAATATGTCAGCTTAACGCAAAATCGCTTTCCTGAAAATGAAACCTTTTGGAGGATGTTTGCAACATCCTGACGATTTTGTCGTACCAAAACTAGCAAACAAGGTTTGCAGGTTATTCGATCCATGTTTGGATTAAAGCAAGCATTGGTTCTAGGAATTATCGTTTTGATGTAATCATAATAGTTTATGATTTAATTCAAAACGAAAAGGATTCTTGTGTATATATGAGGGTTAGTAGGAGCGCACTGACAGTGGCTGTCCTATATAAATAATGATGACATGTCATTTCTCGGAAATGATATTCCCATAAATAACAATCGGTGAAAGCTTGGCTTTCGAGAACACTCTCCGAGAAATCATACATTGGAAAATGTACGCGACCTAGTGTCTCATACGCTTTAAGCATATGATCATAAACAGGCCAATCCAAGTGATAGTCACTGGATTGATATTAAGAACATCCGTTAGTATCTTAGAGATCTAAGGATGTTGTCTTAAACCTTGGAGAATGAGAACTTGAAGTGATTGGGATCACTACTGCAAGTTTCCTAAACCGATAAAGACGACTGAAAGTCACAAACGGTACTATACAGTTTGAATAACGGTACAGTGAGTTGGAAATCTTCCAAGCAAGATACCGTTACCGAATAAACAACAAATGCGGGTTATTGCTGCAGCTGAGGCACCAATAAAAGCCTTCTGGCGTCGATAAATATCTAATTAGATTAGATATAGTTCTTTTAGCAGCTGAGCTAGGCTACAACACATGTTAAAGAATTAATGGTCTCATCAACGATCCAGATAAGTACTTCGATATTCATCTGATACGTTCGGATCATACATCGTGGCGATGTGATGATCGAATAAATCGCATCAGATGATAATCATGAAAATTCACTGACGAAAACCTTTTCTCAGCAATTTGAGTGAACCGTACATAGTTCGGGTGGTAGACACTCGAGTGACTGGCTATAGGCCAAGTGGGAGATTGTTGGACAATTATGACCCATAGCGTCACTATTTGTACAGATCACGATGTTGTTGTACAAATTAACTGTGTGACAAAGGAGATTGCACTCTTATCATTTGTGATTAGATCACCTAGATATATAAATGATATGAGGTCCATATGATTTGTTCCTGGACTGAGAATGATATGAGACAGTATCAGTCCACGAAGGATAAATCATTAAATATCCCTAGTCAGAGTATTATCGAGATTGGACATCGATAAATACGTAAAAGACTAGTATTGCACTTGTGCGTGTTGTGAGGGCACAACGACATAGTTCTCGTATATTTGGGTATAGGATACTCATGCAAGTGTAATAGGAGGTTGTGTTTCACCGATGGTACGGGAACAGCTTCGCTCTGGATAGACCCCTTCGGAATTCCATTGGTAGTATGACTATGTGTCTATGGAAGTCCGAAATCAGGGTAGGTGTATTTGGTCTTTACCTGAGACTTGCACCGCTAATACTTGCGACAATCAATATACTTTGGTTGAGGTCGTCCAGGGCTTTAACCGGTTCTGTGTACGCCAATACTGGGTATATTGAGAATCGTAGTGTGTTGGGTGTGATGTCAAGACGGAAGTGTCACTCCAGTCATATGGAGTTGATGATCACGTAGGATACGGTACTGGTTCTCTTTAGTACTGCAGTCATCGGGATAAAATGACAAGGTCATGTTTATCCGATATAGAGACTAGTTACCAGAGATCTGACATGTGCTTCGTACGGGGCAGACACGATTCCAGCCCCAGGCCTAGCACGTGATCATCCGATACTGGATCGAAATACGCAATACCACGTATACTACGCCTGATATAGATCCCTTATTCTTGTAAGCATGTTTCTATAGAATTGGGTAGGCATGGCGCTTTGCTAGAGGCCAACCTTGTCTTGTGAATCGGTGTAAAGGTAGTACGAGGTACTTACGTGTTCGGATAGTCCGACGACCCGATTTACTGCCAACATATCCGGGGATCTCATGGGTCGCTTCCCAAAGATTCACCGATGACGTATGACTGACCGGCGTAAACATACACGTATAACGCAAGCGCACGTATCGTTCAAGTAGTATAAAAATATCGATCCCACGAGGACTTAATATCTAAACTATTAATTTTATGAGGTCAAATGATTACTAATATCTAACAAGTTGATTGATTGATTTAAAATGGTGACGATTCTAAATTTAAAAACAAGTAAATAAAATGGTTCGAAAGTAGGTTGGTGGAAATTCAAATTATAAAAACTATCCAGGGTGGTGATTTATTCCAATATTATTAAAAAGATGAAGTGGTTATCTTATAGTTGGGTAAAATATTGATTTATTAACCTGGAACACTAAATTATGTAAAAGCCTCTTCCGATGGTCAATTACAAATACCTAGTATAATCCAATTGAACCATATGTCTATGTCAACCAAATTACCTAGATTCATTAAGTTTGAGTTCCAATTATGGCTACCCCCGCCCGACAGGTATATTCCTATCCTGTAAGGAAATCTATTAAAGGGTTATCTATCCTCAAGGAAGATAGTGGGCTATTGAGTCTAAGGTCTTAAACTTAAAATCCCTATGACTAGTTCATTTTAAGTTTACCTAATCAATTTTATTAATGGCCAGTTAATAAAAAGCATTAAGATTAAGACTCAATAAATAAATCTTTATATTACCCAAGCTATAATCTAACCCTTATAAAACGGTGATATTGGATTTCATCACAACCCCAGATAACTAATTTAGTTACAACACATAACTGGGGCTAGTAAAAACTTGAAAATAAAAGACATAAAGTAAAAATGCGGTAGAGTAATATTGAAAATAAATTACAATAAAATAAAATGCTAAGGTAAAAGGAATTACTTTTACTACTACTTATTTAGATATCTCCCATAATATAATATAAAACTTGTGATAACATTACCAACCAGCCATATAGGCGGTAACCTGATTAAGTCAATTAAGTCCAACTGGCCATTAAGGCGGTAAAAAGATTTGTCTATGAACCTGCCATATAGGCGGTAAGAAAGTTTAATTACCAACCGACCAATCTGGCGGTATCCTTGATTAGTCAGGTTAAAACCAGATTAAAATGAATTACCAACCGACCAATATAGCGGTATCCTTTTTAAGTCAATATTTTAAATAGTGAATATATTATATTAAGGGAGATTAATCTAAATAGCAATAGTAAAAGAATTACCTTTCACCCTAGCTGGGGAAGTTACCTCCTCATTACTGAAAAGTAAAAACTGAAAAATTAAAGAAAGAAAAGTACTGTGCGTAAAAGTAAATTACGGAAAGTAAAAACTGAAAAGTAAAGAAAAGAAAGTGCGAAACTGAAAATTAATTACTGAAAACTAAAAATAAACAAACTAGATACAATCTTCTTATTTATTCATTAAGAATTTCAAAGAAGAAAGTATGAATTTTACAAATGAAATGGCTTGGTATTTATAGGCAAAATTTTGCCACCATCAAATCATCATCAAATTCTCCACCAAATCCATCATTAATTTCTCCACTAATTACTCCACCAAATCCATAATTGCTCCACTAATTGTTTATCTTGTTTGGTGGTGATTTGATAATTTTTATTAATTATTTATTAATTAATATTTTGCTTTGAAAATGATTGATAATGACTTTTAATAATTACACTCCACACACTTCTGGATGGTTCATCAATTTCGGTCATGAAATCGTCAGA
>SKCR01002887.1:0-26722 GCA_019454045.1 Zanthoxylum bungeanum | reverse complement strand
CAATTTTATTTACTTGTTTTTAAGTTTAAAATCTTCACCATTTCAAATAAATCAATCAACATGTTAGATACTAGTAATCATTTGACCTTATAAAATTAATAGATTAGGTATTAAGTTCTCGTGGGATCGATACTTTTTATACTACTTGAACGATACGTGCGTTTGCGTTATACGCTTGTGATTGCACCGGTCAGTGGACATGTTTATTTCAATAACAAACATACATGAAGCCGGAGCCTTGCCCGCCTTCGCTTCCTTCAAGTCCGCCTTGTACATACGGCAGTCACGCTTCCAGTGACCCCGTTTGCTACAGTGTAGGCAGACGTCTTGGGATATGTCATTTGTCTTCCCAGAAGACTGTGATGATTTAGCCTTGCCCTTTTTCTTTTTCTTCTTCACACCCCCAAAAGCCTTCAGCCAAGCCTTGGCCTTCTTGGATGTCGAAGTAAGATGCGCCTCGCGCTTCTTGCCCTTCATAAGCTCTGGCTCTGCCTCTTTCAGCATAGCCATTAACTCTCCAAGAGTTTTCTATTGGTTCATCATATTATAGTTTATGATGAACCTGCCCCAGCAATCGGGCAGAGACTGTAAGATCAAATCTATAGAAGTCTCATCCTCGAAGGTAATGTCTAGCTGACCCAGCTGTTCGATGTCAGCAATCATTTGTGACATATAGTGTTCGACAGATGTACCATCTGACATACGAGAGCGAAAAGCTTCTTTTGCAACTCATATTTCTGAGATCTAAGATTAGATCTATGAAGATCCTTCAATTTCAACATCATGTTATAAGGATCTGATCTTTTGTTATGACGATGAAATTGAGGAGTCATTGCAGCAAGCATGACAGATTGAGCAGTAAAGTTATCATCTCCATGAGTCTTCCAAAGCTCATGATCAACTGGTCGCTCAAGTCCGGGCTCAGGCCCGAGAGGTCTCTCTATAAATTAGAGCAACTTCTCGGCTCCCAGGACTATCCTAAGATTCATCTCCCAATCTAGAAAATTTACGCCGTTAAAGACATTCTCGCCCATGATTATGTCCCTAACGCTAATCTTTCCAGCCATCTTGATTGCTATAGTCCAACTATCCAATCAACGATTTCGGGTACACTTAAAATGCAATGGTTACTATAGTCCAACTATATAACCAACTACAAATGGAGTAGTGTTTGAATACAGTCTAACTGTTCAAAGAAAACAATAAAATAATATTATTCCAACTAATATATATAATGACGATAAATAATAAAAGAGCGAGCATTAGCAAGTATTAAACGAAATTGTAAATTTAATACTTGCCTCCCACTATTTTTTGGCGAGCCTCTAACCCTCCGTTGAGTACTCGGGAAACCTAGTTTCCTAGTGGGCTAGGATCCCGTTAAATAATACACAACCTTGACTTTGGCCAACAAGCTGTATAAAACTTAACTAGGTAGATCTCTAAGATCAATTCGATCCCATCCAATTCCTAGATCCAGTAGGTGGACCACCAAGTCCAAAACATATATCCAATATATTTCCTAACCTGTTTCCTCTAAATCAACTAAGCCTTGGTTTTGGCTCAACAAGCTTAATGATTCCAGTTAAGCGCGACCCATTGACAGTGGGAAAACTTCATAATTCACGTCGATGTACAGAAGTGACCTTGACTTTGGTCAACAAGTCACAACTTCCCAAGACATGCGATGTATAACAAAGATTTTATGGTTTAAACACATCCGCGATGGACAATGATCTTGACTTTGGCCAACAAATCAAAGCCAATCTTGGATCTTGAGAGAGAACCACTCAATGGAAGGAAAACGCTTAATATTAAAGTGAGGGTATTTTTCATAAATTGGCAACCAATTTATTATCTTTGATTAGGTTTCATCATACACCCTTAAACATGCATTCTAAAAGAATAATAAGGTGCGATAAAATTAATAATGCTATGTGGATGGATATTCACAATTTGTTCCTAGAACAAATCTCTCTCTTGCCTCTCTCCCGCTAGCACTTTACATTCTTCTACCCAATTACATAACACAATAAGAAACCTCATTTGCATTGAGGGGAATTGGTGAGAAGATAAATACAAAGAGTATAAGAGGTGATAGGCTGGACACGCAGGTTCAATTTCAAATAAATACCATATTTACAACAATTTCTAAAATTACCCTCATCCATCTAATATCCATCTGATATACATTATTCAACAAATACATCCAAGTATTCACACATAGCATGTTGTTAATCAATCTAATCCAATTAATTAATTCTTTGATTAATGACCATCTGATGTTCATACACCGATTTGATTTGCGCGAGTCCAACTCGTTTATGAATAAATACTCAAAGTAAGTATTATTGAATTATATCAAACTACAATTTTAAATCCAATTTAAATTGTACCCAATACTAATTCATGTTTAATTTCAAATTAAACAATTACACTTATAATAGTGCATTTTTAGACTTGGATTCCAAATTCAATCCAAATGGGTCTCAAATGCCCAATCAGCATCCAATGCCAATTCAATTAAGTCCAATGGGCTTTTAATTAATTCATTAGGCATGGACTTTGGCCATTATGGATCAAACCAAAATTGCCAAGGCCCATTTAGGAATCACCCTATGCCAAAAATCAATTTTGGCCTATTAGGCCCAATTAAATAATAAAAGGCCCAAAGTCATATTTTGGACTTTTATGAAAATGGTTAAGGCCCAATTGGATCCAACCCAATTGTCCAAAACCATACTTGGCCCAACCAAGCCCATTCAAATCAAGTTTAGAAGGCTCTGATACCATTGTTAGCGTCTCTAAGACATGCCCAAGATCTTAAACATGATTTTAGTGTGAATAATCAAGTAAAAGTAGCGAAAATACTCACATTGATTTTGGGTGAAATTCGAAAGTCCACTTGTAGGATGGAGCTCCAAGCTTTAGATTTATTGCTCCAACTCTTGTGTGAGTTTCCCTATCACCTTAAAAGACTCTCCAAGTACTAGCTTGATCAAATTTTGAAGCAAAATTTTATAATCCAAAGAGAGAAGCTCACGACCAAATGGGAGAAAGAGAGAGTGATGATGAATAGTAATTCAAGTTGGTTGGTGTGTTGTTTAAATGAAAATATTTAAGAATCCCAACTACTTCCATCACACTTTGACAAGTTGATGTAAGTAAAGTGGGTCCCACCACTTTTAAATTCCAAATTTAAGTTGGCTTCTCCAACACACAACTTGACTTGGGCCTGGTTTCGTTTAATTCCAAATTAAACGAATTTGTCGTTGCGACTTAATTAAATCCAATTTAATTAAATAATTATGCCTCACAAAATTATTACGATGGTCGCTTACGAATTAATTCCAAATTAATTCGTTCGCCCGAATTAAAATCCAATTTTAATTTCGTATTGAAATCCAATTTCAATTAATATATATGATATATTATTTTAGCCCAAATAAATAAATTAAATAGAAAAATCTAATTTAACTATTAAATTTATTTTATCGATTAATTCTAAATTAATCGTGTTCTCTCTTCTGTGTGAATTTAATCCCAGATTAATTTTTGCCGTAATTAATCCCAGATTTATTTTCTCTCTCATAATTAATCCCAGATTAATTCTATTCGAGTCAAATGTCATTGGTGAATCTTTGGGAAGCGACCCAATAGATTCCTGGATATGTTGGCAGTAAATCCGGTTGTCGGACTATCCGACACGTGCGTACCTCGTACCACATTCTCACCGATTTACAAGACATGGTTGGCTTCTAGCAAATCACCGTGCCTACCCAATTCTCCATAAATATCCGCCGAGGAATATTATCTGTATTAGGCGTAGTAATACAATGTGTATATGTAATATGATCCAGTATCGAATGTCACATGCTAGGCCTAGGGCTGGCGCTGTGTCTGCCTCGTACGAAGCATATATCGGATCCCGCGTAACTAGTCTCTGTAATCGGAAAGTCATGACCTAGTCACACTTTCCCGATAGTTGCAGCATTTAAGAGTACTAGTATCGTATCATGTGTGACCATCATCTCCATATGAATGAAGTGATACTCTCATCTTGAAATCACACCCAATACACTACGATTCTCAGTAAACCCAGCAGAGGCGTACACAGAACCTGTTAAAGCTCCAGACGACCAATACAATGTAAACTGATTGTCGCAAGTAATAGCGATGCAAGTCTCAGATTAAAGATCACATACACCTACCCTGATTCGGATTCCCATAGACACATAGGCATACTACCAATGAGACTCTGAGGGGGTCTATCCAGAGCGAAGCTGTTCCCGGTACAACGGCTAACAGAACCTCTTATCACACTTGCATAAGTATCCAATACCTAAATATATAAGAACTATGTCGTTAAGCTTCCATAACGCGCACAAGTGTAATACTAGTCTATTATGCATTATTGATGTCCAGTCTCGATAATACTATGACTAAGGATATTTAATGATTAAACCATTCATGGATTAATATTGTCTCATATCTTATTAATTCGATTTAACCATATGGACTTTTATCATTATATATATCCAAGTAATCCAATTACAATAATGATAAAATAGCAATTTCCTTTTGTCACATAGTTAATTTGTACAAAAACACAATGTCTTTTACAAATAATGATGCTATGGGTCATAATTATCCAACAGGGACTCGGTGTCTTCCAAACTTCAAAATCAGTGAGTGGACACTCTTCTTTTAAACTGACTTTTATTTTGTTATTTTATTTCAGACTTATATTTTTACGCTTTAGGGCGTTAGAAGATTTTCTTTACAATTATTTCATGCAAAGTTATGTTTAAGAAAAGAAATGTTCTTCAGAAAACGTTTTGTACAGTTTTGAGATTCATAGTATGATTTTTATGTTTTTCGAGGCATGAGGCAAAAACCCACCTCAGTATGCAACTTATACAGATATGAAATTGACGGACATAGAACATGTGCACATGTAGAGGACTGAGGGGACGGCGATACGTAACGCCCCCACATCTTAGTTCAGGGTTAGGGGGACGGCGATACGTAACGCCCCTAGACCCTAGTTTCAGAGCTTTGTGGGTAGCATAGATCCGCACCCCCAGTTCTAGTTCTGTGGTTTGGGGGACGGCGATACGTAACGTCCCAAGACCACCGGTTTCAGGGACATTAGTGACATGCTTTGGGGGACAGTGATACGTAACGCCCCAAAGGCATGGATTTGCATTCCTGGCTCCAGATAGGCGTATGAGGGGACGTCGATACGTAACACCCTCCTACGTCAAGTTTTTCAAATACATATCAGATTTTCAGATTCCAGATTTTCAGAATACGCTTTTTAGAAATCAGATTGTAGAAATAGTTTTCAGAAACCAGAGTTTAAAAGGTAGATTTCAGAAAGTTGAGTTTTACAAATGAGATTTTCAGATACAGTTTTCAGAAAAGATTTTTTATATAAAGTTACCACTGTCATCGTGGTTTTAAAATCAAGTGATTTGGTATTAGTGTTTGAGTTTTTCGTCTGTTCACTTAGATCATATGACGATCGAACCCCCCACTCCCAGTTTTATGTGGTTGCAGGTAGGGGTGGGCAACAGATCGAATCAAATCAGATCTGATTCGATTTGATCCGATTTGATCGGATCGGATCTGATTATTTAATCCGATCGAATAGAGATATAGCGGTTTGACGGATTTCGGATCGGATCAGATAAAATATGTTCCGATTCGCTTATTTTTTTTTAATTAATATGCAAAACGACGTCGTTTTGGAGTATCTTAAACGATGTCATTTTGCATATTATACCTAAGTTAATTAATAATTAGGGTTCATTTCAGTCTTCACTTCAGTCTTAGGGTTCATTTCGGTCTTCACTTCAGTCTTCAGTCTTCATTTCACTGTTTAGTCTTCCTCTTCAGTCTTCACTTCAATTCCCCGCCGGCGCCGAGAGACAACAAATCTGAAAATCATTCATCATCGCTCTGATTTTCTTGTTTCATCTTCATTCATCAAAGTTCAAAGCCATTCAAAGGGGAAATCGAAGAAAGTAAGTTCCCTTCTTCATTTTCTTGTTTAGTATTTACTGTCAAATTATTTGCCGATTTGAATTTTCTTCATCTTCAAGTTGTTTACTGTCAAATACTCAAATCTGATTTTGTTCGATTTCCCCATTTTGCTCAAGTTGTTTGACTATGTATAATACATTTGGCTGTTTGGATTTGATGAAAGTTTACGCATGCCTTCAGTTACTTGTGTGAGGTTGGTGAAGGTGGTGGTGACAGTGGGGGAAGTGTTGAATTTGTATATAATCTTTATGTATAGGAAACTAATCGACTATCATTTTTTCATTGTAACTAATATTTTGTTTGTTAATAATTTGCAATGAAATTGAAAATTAATCTGGTAATTTTAGAATTTTCTTTTTCTTTTTTTAATAAACTGTATTTATTAGAAATTAATATATGGTTTATCCATGTTCTGAATTCGGACCAGTAATCGAATCAAACTGATCCGATCTGAAATCATTCGGATTAGATTGGTTCGATCCGATTTGATCCGATAATAATCAGATCGGATCGGATCTAGTTTGATAAGGTAATCGAGTCCGATCGAATCAAATTTCTCAATGCTTATCGGATCGAATCGGATTCGGATTCGGTTCGATCCGATCCGAATCCGATAAAGCCCAGGGCTAGTTGCAGGTATTCTCGGAGGACGAGCTCGGGAGGACATATACTGATGCAGTCACTAGGGTATGGAGTCCACCAGTCCAAGTCAAAGAGTAAGAGTCCAGTTGGAGTCAGTTAGGGTCAAATAAAAGTATTGTATTAGTAAATGAGTTATGTGTTGACATTGTAAGAATACAAGTGTAAATAAATTTATAATTACTAATTATGAACTGAGTTTCCATACTGTTGAGTTTTGGGCTTTGGTTCCAAAAATAGTATTTTGATTAAGAAAAGAACAATAGCATAGTTTATAGTCAGATGGTCAGAGGCATATGGGGTTAGTACGGTTTATCCCTTGCCGGTAACATCTCCCAGATCAGGGATGTTACACTTATAACGACGCTTCCAAATGTCAATTACAAACTAGGTTTTAACTACGCACTACGTTGTAAATCATGGGGTCTTTGTCTAAAATATACATATCACTAAATCATATTTAGTTTCAATGTAATCGTAATTAGATCGAATATGTATATAAAAACAAGAGGTGCAACCATTAAGTAAGTAATATTATGGAAAAAAGAATTATTTGTACTCATGAATCGGACACAAATACGATCCAGATTAGTGCTCCGAGCACCAACCCTAACAAAAGTTTGAAAAACTTATAAGGTTTAATGTTGGAAGGGAAATAAACCCAAAAAAAACCCAAAAGTCAGAGTTATTACCGAATGTCATCTATGTCCGGCCGGGTATAAACAACCATGTCTGGCCGGGTATTCTACAAATCATGCAGAATATGTATTGTGTTTCCAATTTTACAGAAGGAACTGATCTTTTTTCTTCTAAATCAAATCACATGAAACAATTTTTTCCTTTTTAAAAAAAACTTTCACAATTACCTATTTCCGTAATAGAAGCTTTCCCTTATTAAAGAAGTCTTTCCCTATTAACCAAACACTCACACTCTATAAAAGGAATATTATGGTCAAGAAACATGGGACAACTAGGGACTTTTGAAATAACTTTCTTTGGAACGTAAAAAACCACCCAAAAACACATAACTCGTTTTCCAACTCCAGTAAGAGATCCAACAACTAATCTAAACTTTCAAAGGCGTTTTCGATGCCAACTTACGCTTAAGGTACGATCTGAGGACCCTAAAACCTTAAACTTCGCATATGTTTTCCATTTTCTTAACGCCGCATATCTGGCCGGACATCCTCTATGTCCGATCGGACATGCATTCGTTGCACAGTAAGTCCGGCCAATTAATGGCTACATCCTACAGCTTATCTTTAAGTAGTATATAAGATGGAAACTCAGACATAAATTCCATAGTCGATTTTGAATGGACGGTAATATGGTTTTCACTCGGGAAATAACTCCAATTATCACACAAAGATACACGTGTTTGGCTTTTCACAATCTGTTTCTTCTATGTTTAAATACTTATTGTCTATTTATTTATCGTTAATGTAGTAATCCATTTTATTTGATGATATCATGATTATTGTTTGAGAACGCAGCTCTGCACCCTTGCACCCACTGGACAAATATGACCGGTCATCCTGCACATTCGGTCGGACATGAAGTTTTATATTCGAACCGGAATTGACTCCCTCTGGCTGAATTTGGTTTATCTTTATCTATTATAATTAATGAATGCGTGATGTTTTTTGTATTCAGTATGAACTATTGTGTATGATTTCCTTGCATTATAAGACATGAGGATACTCTTTTGAACCTTAGTATTATACTGGTATCAGTAAGGGACCATTCTGAATCCAAACGGATTTAAAGTCAGACATTATGAATGGTGTAATGCTGCCTTAAATCATTCTTAGTGTCTTATACTAGGTGGTGACTCCATTATTCTCCGGTTAGTTCCTTCGTTGGACTATCTGTACTCTCTATTAGCTACGAGCTCAACGGTGTCGTGATCACCGATGTCATAGGCATAGCGGTAAATCCTGCTTCGCTCCTATAGCTACATAGTTGCTTAAGTGGAAACCAAACTAGCTAAAACTAGGTGACGACTCCATTATTCTCCGGTTAGTTCCTTCGTGGGACTATCCGTACTCTCTATGAGCTGCGAGCTCAACGGTGTCGTGATCACCGATGTCATATGCATAGCGGGAAATCCTGCTTCGCTCCTATAGCTACATAGTTGCTTAAGTGGAAACCAAACTAGCTAAAACTATCTTGTTTAAAAAAATTAAGGCGACACTACTTAGCTTAGATGGCATGCATGAATAGCAAGGTTGGCCTTAGGGCTAGGCTGACGTCCCCAAAATATTTTTTTATTATAACTCCTAAAAAAATTAATGGATAAATGTTCTAATTTTTTTTAATATAATATTATGTTATAGCCAAGACCTCAAAATAAAAAAAATTGACTTAGGCCTTGGGAAGACCAAGATCGAACATGCACTACAAGAAATTATATTTTTTGTGACGAAAATTTAGTGGGGAAATAAATTTCGCCACTAAATGTAAGCTTTTAGTGGCGAAATTTATTTTCGCCACTAAAATTATACTTTTTGTGGTGAATATTTAGTGGGGAAATTAATTCCGCCACTAAATCTAATAAAGTTTCAACTTTTAGTGGCGAAATATAATTTCGCCATTAAAATTAAGTTAAAATAATTATTTTTAGTGGCGAATTAGTATATTTCGCCATTAAAAATATTACTTCAAATAATTTATTTCTTCAATTTGCGCGAAGACAAAAAATTGAACCCAAAATTTTTTTCACTTGTATTATTTTTCTTTACACTTCAAACAATCTTTTGTCTTCTTCACAATAAAATTTTAGTTTCAATCTTTGATCAAAATGGGTTCGATTGTTTCATTTCAAGACCTCTGCAAATTTGGTCACGTAGATCTTCTATTTTGCCGGAATTTGTTAATTGCTCCGTACGAATTTACAATGGCTTCATTGTCCACCAAGACTCTGGAAACTGATTTCCCATCAATGTGAACTTTGATATACAAAGGCCTCAAATGCTTGGTCATCTCCTGATGCTGTCACTGGGTACTGCCGTCGGAACAGCCACCATCCCACTCTTAATCCCCAAAATCGAGCCATTTGATGAACCCATTTTGACTCATCAACCCCGATTCACGCGCTCTTGTTCCTTTGATTTGATTTGTTTGTTTTTTTCATCGTTTTTATGTCGTTTTGATTGACTGATTTTGCTGAATTTAGGCTTCTCACTGTCAGTTGTTAGTTGTGTGTTGTGATGATGTTAGTTGTGTTGTGTTATTAGTAGTTATTAGTTGATAGTTGTATAGATGTATTTAATATAGTAGTTATGTATTTATTGTGGTAGTTGTGTTTAAAGGCTATAAAAAGGCCTCTCATTGTAATTCAAAACTCAAGTAAATGTTAATATACATTTTCTTCTCTAATTCTCACATGGTATCAGAGCTTAGGTTCTTTCCAGAGGTGTAGAAATTCGATTTTCGGGAATGGAAAAGTCAGATGCTATGCAACCCATTCCTACCATTCTCATAGGTTCAAACTATCGTCTCTGGGTTCAGGGAATGCGTAGTTTTCTCAAGGGTCGGAAACTATGGTGTTATGTTACTGGAGATGTCAAGCCCCCCACTCGGCTTACTGATGAAACTGAAGGACAGCTCGCTGATCGTCTCGAGGATTGGGATAGTAAGAATCACCAAATTCTGACATGGTTCCGGAATACTTCGGTTCCAGCTATTCATCATCAATTTGGGCGCTACGAAACTGCCAAAGAAGTTTGGGATCTGCTTGCATTAAGGTACACCTCTTCTGATCTCTCTAGTCAGTATCAATTATGGGAAAAGTTGCATAATTTGAAACAAGAGAAAGGTCAGTCTATTACTGATTTTCTTGCACAAATGGAGAATATTTGGGACCAACTTGCTTTGTCAGAACCATCAATGAGTTACACCGTTGATGCAACTAATTATACAGCACACCGTGACCGTATGCGACTAATTCAATTCCTTATGGCCCTTACTGATGATTTTGAATCTTGTCGAGCTTCATTGTTACATCAATCTCCTCTACCTACATTAGAAGCTGATGTCTCTCGATTATTGTCTGATGAAACTCGTCTCGGCTTACTTAAGCCATCTCACGATGATGTTGTGCTTGCCGCCGCGGATAAACATTTCTCAAAAGGTGAAGGCAAATTTTGTCGTACGTGCAACAAATCTGGTCATACTCTGATTGAATGTAGTCTTACTGAATGTCACAAATGCAAGAAAAGAGGCCATATTGCCGCTCACTGTCCCACTAAGGTGAGTTGTGGCTACTGCAAGCTGTCTGGCCATTTCATTGAGCAGTGCCCCACTCGTCCCCCAAGATCTAATCAACCCTCCAAGATAGCAATTCCAATTGCTGCTGCTACATCTGAGGTTACTATCTCTCCAACATCCACTGGTAACTTAGAAGCACTCCTTAGACAAATACTCTCCACCCATCCCAGTACTTCTATTGTATTATCTGTCAATTCAGGTAATTGTCATTGGTATTTTGACTCTGGTTGTTGTAATCATATGACTTCTCAATCCTTGTTATTTTCTTCCACCTCTCCTACCACAAATATTTCTCCAATCTTCACTGCAGATGGCTCACAAATGCTTGTAAGTCAGTCTGGCCACATATCAACATCTACACTCACATTACCAAACACATTTCTTATTCCCAAACTTACATTCAACCTTATTTCTGTTGGTCAACTATGTGAACTTGGATTAGAATTGATATTCTCCACTAATGGTTGTCGTGTGTAGGATCCGCAGACAGGACAGATTCTTAGGACAGGTCGTAGAATTGGACGTCTGTTTGAACTTACCTCTCTGTATCTTCCTTCAAATTGTTTTTCCCAATTATGTGTTGTATCTACTCCATCTTCTCTTCACTTGTGGCATATGCGTCTTGGTCATGCCTCGATAAATAAACTTCGTCCTTTAGTTTCTAATGGTTCACTAGGTTCTGTTAAAGACCAGCCTTTCCATTGTGTCTCTTGTCAACTTGGAAAACAACCAGCTTTGTCTTTTCAACATAATAAACATAATTCTATTGCTCCATTTGATTTGGTCCACTTTGATGTATGAGGACCTTCACCTACAGCCACTATGGGAGGATCTAAATATTTTGTCTTGTTTATTGATGATTATTCTCGATTTACATAGATCTTTCTTATGAAACAACGTTCTGAACTACCTCAAATTTATATTGACTTTGCAAACATGATCAAAACACAATTTTCCAAAACTATCAAAATTTTGAGGACCGACAATGCCAAGGAATATCTTGACTCCAAAATTCAACAATTTTTAAAAGCCCAAGGAACCATTTCACAACGATCCTGCCCATATACCTCTCAACAAAATGGATGAGCCGAAAGAAAACATCGTCATATTTTAGATTCCACTCGATCCATGCTCATTTCATCATCTTGTCCTGAACGCTTTTGGGGTGAAGTTGCCCTTACGGCTGTTTATGTTATTAATCGTATTCCTTATTCAGTCACCAAACACAATTTGTCTCCTTATCAGTGCCTTTATGGTGTTTCCTCTCGTTATGATCTTCTCAAAGTTTTTTGGAGTGTTTGTTTTGTTCTTCTTTATCCCACAGAGCATCACAAGTTAGAACCCCGTGCCAGACTTTGTTGTTTCTTAGGATATGGTATTCAACACAAAGGGTATCGTTGTTGGGATCCCGTGTCAAAGAAACTTCACATCTATCGTCATGTTATTTTCTGGGTACACGTTATGTTCTCTTCTATTTCTAAGTTCACAGTGTCACCTTCAGACCCTCCTCTATTTTTCACTAATCCATCTATTGAGTTGTTTCCATCTGATGCAAGTACTCATGGTGAACATATAGATGTCCAACCTCCATCATCGCTTGTTCTTGATGATGCCCCTCTTGCAGATACTGCACCAGAGACCATTGGTGACTCATCTCCACCTTATCCTACCCGAGTAAGAAATCATCCCCCTTACCTTCGAGATTATCATTGTTTCTCTGCTTTTGTTTCTTTGCATGAACCTCAGTCCTATAGGGAGGCTTCTTCTAATCCTCATTGGCAGCAAGCTATGCAAGATGAATTACAGGCATTGACAAAGACAGATACTTGGGACTTGGTTGATCTTCCTCCTGGCAAAAATCCAGTGGGATGAAAATGGGTTTACAAAATCAAAACACATTCAGATGGATCTATTGAGCGTTATAAATCATGACTTGTTGCTAAAGGATTCGCTCAAGAGTATGAGATTGATTATGAGGAGACGTTTGCTCATGTTGCTCGCCTTACCTCAGTTCGCAGTCTGTTTGTTATTGCTGCTGCTCGGCAATGGAGTCTGTTTCAGATGGATGTCAAGAATGCCTTCCTCAATGGTGATCTCACTGAAGTTTATATGACGCCTCCTCCAGGTCTTGATCATCCACCAAATACAGTATGTCGCCTGCGACGTGCCTTATATGGTTTGAAGCAAGCTCCTCGTGCATGGTTTGCCAAATTCAGTACCGCTGTCAGACAATTTGGATTCACCTCCAGTCCATATGATTCAGCCTTATTTCTTCGAAAATCCGAAAAGGGTAATATGATATTACTTCTTTATGTTGATGATATGATTATTACTGGAGATGATATTTCAGGCATAGCGGATCTCAAGCAGGCTCTTAGTCAACAATTTGAAATGAAAGATCTTGGTCCTTTGAGTTATTTTTTAGGCCTTGAGGTTATTTGTTCTGATGATGGTTATCATCTCTCGCAAGCTAAGTATGCCTCTGATCTTCTTTCTCGAGCTGGCCTTACAGATAGCAAGACAGTTCCAACTCCAATTGAGTATAATACTAGTCTTACACCTATAGATGAAGATAGCACTCCCCTTGATGATCCTACTCTCTATAGACAATTGGTTGGAAGCCTAATTTATCTTACAGTCACTCGACCAGACATTTCTTATGCAGTTCACATTGTCAGCCAGTTCATGACCGCTCCCCGTTCCACTCATTATGCTGCAGTACTTCACATCCTTCGTTATGTTAAAGGAACTCTCTTTACAGGTCTCCATTTTTCTGCTACTTCATCATTGGTTCTTCGAGCCTATTCTGATTCTGACTGGGCAGGAGACCCTACTGATCGTCGATCAACTACAGGTTACTGTATTTTTCTGGTGATTCACTTATTTCTTGGCGCTGCAAGAAACATAAATTGGTTGCCCGCTCGAGTACTGAGGCTGAATATAGAGCTGTTGCTGCTACTACAGCTGAACTTCTATAGTTACGTTGGCTTCTAGAAGATATAGGAGTCCCTCAACCATCATCTCTCACCCTTTACTGCGACAACAAAAGTGCTATTGCAATAGCACATAATGATGTTTTTCATGAGCGCACCAAACACATTGAGATCGATTGTCATTTCATTCGCCAACACGTTGCTTCTAGCACTATTTCCTTGAAGTATCTCAAATCCACCGATCAGCTAGCTGATGTCTTCACCAAATCCTTTTCTTCTGGGACGTTACACTACATTTGTTTCCAAACTCAATTTGGTTTCATCTAAACCACCTTGAGTTTGAGGGGGGATGTTAGTTGTTAGTTGTGTGTTGTGATGATGTTAGTTTGTGTTGTGTTATTAGTAGTTATTAGTTGATAGTTGTATAGATGTATTAATATAGTAGTTATGCATTTATTGTGGTAGTTGTGTTTAAAGGCTATAAAAAGGCCTCTCATTGTAATTCAAAACTCAAGTAAATGTTAATATACATTTTCTTCTCTAATTCTCACACTCACAAATCCGGTTGAGTACTTGCAACCATTCTGTGATGCGGCGACAGACTGGGCACGCAATATTGACACTTAGTTGTTTTTATAAAGAATAGGTTCATTTCCTAAAAATGGTTAATTTATTGCTGCGAAGAAGTTCTTTGGAAGTTTGGATGGAAAAACTTTTATCAGATATTGACATATCTAGAAGTGCTCCAGTAGGAACATATTTCTTGAGCTCGAAGCTGCTGCAAGGTCTTGTATATGCTCCTTTTATCTTATATAACAGTGCCTTAATTTTCAAACCTTGGAGAGGAATCTGCTATAATACTTGTAAATTCTAAATTTATGATACATTCTCTTTTCCTGTGAACTTTGATTTTGGAGTCTTTTAAAATTAATATTTTATCTCATACGTTGTTACTTAAACTTTGATTCATGAGTCATTTGGTTTTTAAACCTGGTGTGACATTGCAAGCTTATGCGGAGCAAAAGCCGTCGGTTCATGCTATCACAAACTGTTGAATAGACTAATCAATTTGTAGCGTGGATATAGAATGTAAACTTAGATATAAGACCAAACCAATATTTTTTTTTAGTTTTGAATTGTAATTAGTTGATCATTTTTTCTTTTGATATAAGAACATAGTACATATTTTTTACTTGTAAATACAAATACTCTATTTTCATATATTAATGTATATGATCATAAATTAATGATCAAAAATTTGTGTTTTGTAAAATTTTACAAAATAAAATATTATATGGTGTATTGAAATTTGGAATTATTTATTTTATTACACTTTTAATTAACAATATCTTTAGTGGGGAAAAATTTCGCCACTAGAGGTATTTTACTTTTAGTGGGGAAATAATTTCGCCACTAAAGGTTTTACATTTAGTGGGGAAATTCATTTCGCCACTAAAGATTTTACATTTAGTGGCGAAATCTACGCCGTTTAGTGGCGAATTTTATTCTCCACTAAAGTCTTACTTTTAGTGGCGAAAATTTATTTCGCTACTAATACCTTTTGTGATGCGTTTTTAATGGCGAATCAGTGGCGAAATTATATTTTGCCACTAATAGCTTTAGTGGCGAAAACATGACTTTTAGTGGCGAAAACTTTCCCCACTAAAAGTCATTTTTCTTGTAATGATGGTGAACAAATAAGACAATAAACAATAACTTATTGCTTTTAATAATAATAATAATAATAATAATAATAATAATAATAATAATAATAATAATAAAGGTGAAATTATAATTTATTTTTTTGTTTGATAATTCTAAAATATAACGGATGTATCACTCATATAATAACATAATATTATTTCATCAGAACACATGCTAATATATTAAAACTTATTAAATAATTATAATTAAATATATATATTCTTTCTTTATTATTTAGCGGTATCATCTTTATAGGAGGTGGTATATCATGTGCCGAGATGGCATATACACCCGGCACAATATATTTTCGTCTTTATAGGCCTAGTTTATAAAATAATATTTGGGCTTATCAAAATGAAAAATGAAAAATGCATATATTAATGGACTTAAAAAATGCACATAAAGAGGATAAAGAACAAAAAAAATTATCCTATAGTGATATTTTTATTTTTTTATTTTTTAGTGATTATGTGTTGATTTATATGCACACATCATTCACTCTATCAAAATAATTACTATAAAATAAGTTACATATCTCTAAATTTTTTTTTTATATATATTATGATGATAAAATCTCATGATATAAAAATTACTTTTTTCTCTCGAGAACACCAAAACTGAAATAAACAATGAGAAATGCTAACGAGTGCCTTAAGGGCACTCATTAAGGATCCATTTTAGGAAAGTTTTCATGAGAAAAAATAAAAAATAATGAATATTTTGATAATTTTTTACATTTCCCATAAAAATGGTATGAAAATTTTACAAAAATGGATCTTAAGAACACTCATTAGCATGACCTATAAACAATCTCTTGCTGTTTTTGCCAATTCAAATACGTGTGTTGACAGGTGATTTTTATCCCAAGGGCAGTTTCGAGATAACCCTCCCGAGACAATCATCATTCAACCTTGAATTTGTTTGGTTATGGGAGACCAAAAGCAAATGTAGCAAAAAGGCAAGAAAAACACAAAGATCGACAAAGAGTATTTAACGTGGTTCGGCAGAGCAAGTCCAGCCTACGTCCACGGGCACAAAGTGGGGGGTTGCTTTTATTGCCAAAACGAGCTCGGCCGACCTGTTTATGGACGGAACTGAAGAAAACCGAGCTGTTTGTTTGTGATGTTTTTACAAGTAATGTTCTCTTCTTTTACAAAAATTGCTATCAATTTCGCTCTCTCTCTACAAATGAAACTAACTCTCCTTTATATACTCAAGGAGTTACAACACTATTCCCCTGCTTCCATGACGTCACCCACGTGAACTTCTGGTTGATTGACGGGTTCTCTACCCCAAAATTGTCTTCGCCGAAAGCGAACCTACCACATGACGGCTTGTCACATCAACCTATTTTGTACACTGTCACACTCAATATATCTAAACCAGCCTGTAAAGAGATTTCAAATGGTATGTGCCAGAGGGAAAGGTCTTAAGTCTTAACTACCTCAGTCATACGTCGGTCTTCAAGAGATCGGCCAGATGGTCTTCCGAACTACCCAAACTGTTCCAGTCCTTACAAAAAATATCTGAGCTCATCAACTTGTTCCAGAAGGTAAGATACAGCCAAACTGAGCCGCCGGTCTACTGTGGTCAACCTCGGCTCTGAGGTTGTCGATCTCTGAAATCTACACCGCGTTGTGTCCCCTGGTCGGCCAGATTCGGGAAAATGTGTCTGGACTCTCTTCCATGCTAAGGAACAAACCAAACCCTCTGAACATCTAATCTTCCAAAAAATGAGGGAATTCCCTATCTGCTCTTGCCGAACTGTTCAATTACCTTGTCTCAGAAATCCCCATCAACATATGTCCCCTAGTTCTCGGTTCCAACGAGTGTACGAGTTGGTGCCAAGAACTACAACATCAGAAGTGTGATACTATCCAGCTGGTGATCGGTTCCAGGAATCACATTGGAATCTACCTCGGATTTCAATCAAACCGTCCTCGATCATCTGCACGTGCTCAGCCACTATACAATCCTAATGTCTTTTCAAACGTCTCTCCCTTGAAGTAAATCTCCATTTTACCCTTCTGGTAGTCGTCCCTCGAGAACCATAAGCCATCATATCCTCTTAAATGCCCATCAATCACCTCTAGGGTTTATCTGAGCCTGACACTTGTCGAACATTTGTGCCCCTCTCACCAAAAAACCAAATCAATCGACCGTCCATATGGCAACCAAAGGTCTTTCAATCTCAAATGTTCATCCCATTCTGAGAAGATGAAGCCTAAAGGCGACACGTGGCGCACATCCATGGCTTTCCTCAGATCCGATGGCCAAAAATGCACCGAGCTGACTATAAGAATGCGAAGCAATGCTTCTTTCTCTCTTTTACGAAAATCCAAGTTCTCAAAATGCCAGAGCTTCCTCGTTCCTGAAACCAGCAATCTCCAAGCCCAACTAGATCAATCCATCATCACATCTACTCAAACCAAATAATTTTATGCTCGACCCCTTTCTTTCTTCTTTAAATTTGTAATCCACCATAACTGTCTGTTTGCTTGCGAATGCCCGTTTCATTGTTGTTGCATGTTCTTCACTTCTTATGGCATGCTCAAATTCTTTATGTTGCAAAGTGTTTTCAGGTAGGATATTGAGTGTATGATGCATATGTTATATGGTTGGAGGATGGTAGTGGGGTATGATGTATGTGTTTTGGGATTTCTATATTTTTGTGTTTGGTTTTTGTGTTTTTTTTTAAGAGACTTGTTGTGTGTGGCCATTGCTAGGACATTTAGAGACTTTAGGCCTAGGTTCCTGGAGGTTAAAGTAGCTCTCGCTCTCGAGCCACGATGTCTCGAACTGACCATTAACTGACCTTTTCGTCCATTGCGATTGTCAGGAATGTCTGACGTCGAATCCCTCTTTGGCCAAGCCTATAAAACCTCAACCGACTCGTACTGAAGAATCCTGCTCCAGCTCGGGAGAACCCAGCCTAAAGGAGCTAGATACCACCCCCACCCCCTCTCAAGAAGAAAATGACACCTATCACCATAGAATTCCTCCTCGGAAGACCATGAACCGGGTGAATTGGACTGTTCTGCCTTGGACATGGACCCACTTTCCACCATCACGGAAGAGGCCTTGGGCGTACTCCGCCATCAGTACAAATCCCAATTGATGTTACTCTTGAACGCGCAAGCCAACCTGACTCCGGCTCGGTGGCCCTTCTTCCCTCTTTTTTTCAAGCTCGGTCTTCGGCTGCCCATTCAACCATATTTGCGGGGATGCTAACCAGAATGGAGATTGCCCGCCCCCTGCCAGCTAAACTTGAACAGCTGGAGAATACTGGCCGGCTTATATGTGATCTGGCACAAAGCAGGTCTCAGAGAATCGACCTTCGAATAGCTAAAAAGAATGTACAAACTGAAGGCCAACCCCAGATCTCATCACGGTTGGTACTATATTTCTTCATATGCCGACATCCCCCGCCCTCACCAAGGACCTCCCCCAGACCAACAATACTTCAAAGACCCTTAGTTTTGGGCTATAGACGACTGGGGACGATATTGGCCAACGTTCCCGAGGAGACAGAGATCCCAGACGTCTTCAGAGCGAGAGGTTAGGAACCGAACCCTTAGTTTATTTTCCTTAGTTTTCATGAAAAAAATTCTAACTCACCAATCCTTCTCAGCTTGCTGGAAGGATCCTCCCAAAGTTACCCACAAGGTCCGAACTAGGATCATGATGGCCCGAAACCTCGCCGGTCATTGGAGAAAAGTATTAAATGAAGCGGCCTTTATGGAGTCGGGCCTCATTCGGAGCGCACCCCCACAGGCCCCCAGGGGCGACTAGGTAGTTTCATCTGACCTTCTGACTGATCCCTTGTCCCCAACCAAATGTGAATGAAGCTATCTGAATTCGGAGACTGACCATGCTATTTGCTTTTGTGTTTTGCAGGAATGTCAAAACCAGTGAAGTTCCTTGGCGGCTCGAAGCTTTGACCAAGAAGCCTGGCCAGGGTGAAGTCGGGAGCTTTCGAAAATGGCCGACCGCTGCGGAGGCCAAAGGGAAATCCAAAGTGGTTGCCCACCCGACTGTACAACCCCCTCTTCTCCTGCAAGGGCGGCACCAGGTCTTACGACCCGACCAGCTTCTACATCATCCAAGTCCGCGAGCAAACATCACCGCCTGCTTGGGGACAAAGTGGTCGAACTGCAAGAGGAGGAGGAAGAAAAGCAGCTCTTGGTCAGGAGGTCTACTGCTCAGAGGGATAGGAGAGCTGTCGAGGTCCCTCCTAAGACTGTAAAGGCAACGATGGTGCTGGGGGTGGATGACCTCAGGGAAAAGGTCAGGGAGGCCACTTCTCATATGGTGTCGGTGTTCAACCTGCTAGCTGACATAGTGTCTATCGAGCAAATCCCGAAGTTCAAGAACCTCTCCCCCGAGGAGGTGATTACCGGGTTCACGACCAAGATGGTCGAGGTAAACATGCTTCACCATTTCCGTTCCTTGTTTTTACTTGTTGATTTCTGACTTCTTCTTCCTTTCTTGCAGGCAAGCTATGTGATGACCCGAAACCGGACCTACTACTGAGTCTTTTGTCCGAGGGGGGCCAGGTACAGAGGCTTCAAAGCCAAATCACAGAGCGGGAGGCCGAGCTGGCCAAAAATGAGGAGGAAAACAAAACTCTCGTGTAGGTCGCGGCTGAGGCCATCGCACTAAATGAGTCCCTCTGCAACGCCTCTGCCATTGCGAAGAAAAATATGGAGGACGCCCAAGAGGAAGCCAAACATCTGAGGTGGGAGGTGGCGAGCTCGGAGTCCAAACTGAGAGCAATGACCAAAGAGAGAGATCAGGCTCGGGAAGAGCTGAAGAAGAAGGAGGCTGAACTGGATGACGAGCTGGAGAACGCCAGGCTCAACGGGGTTGGTGACTGTGCTAAAATCATTCTGATGGTGATGCCCGGGGTGGACATGGGACCCATTCATATTGTCATTCGATTCTGCAGAGGGGAGCTCCCGGAAGACGAGGCCCGTGAACTCATTGCCCTTCACTTGGAGGGAATCTCGGATTCTGAGCCCCTTTCTGCCGTGCCCATGTCCCCGGTTCCTGAGGAGATACAGCCTGAGGCTCCTGTCCCTGCCTCTGAAGTGCCTGAAGATGAAATGGTTGAACCCCCTCCTGCCTCTCAAACTGAGATCGTGGCCCTTCCTGCTAAGCATGCACCAGAGGTCCTGCCACCCGGGCCCGGCCAAGAAGAAATAGTTGCCCCTATACGGGCTGATGAATGAGGGTAACCCGAAAGGGGCCCTATGTAACTGACAATATACTTTCTTCTTTTTGTAATAACAATGCACAATTTCTTCTTAGCCACTTTTTTTTTGAATGCTTCACTTTCTGCTTCCCATACTTAACTGAATTTCTGCTTTCTATTTACTATCTTGATCTTCTGATTCTGAATGTGAGAAGAAATCTTGATCCCGACCACTTTGAATTCGA
This sequence comes from Zanthoxylum bungeanum, assembly GCA_019454045.1. Classification (NCBI taxonomy): domain Eukaryota; kingdom Viridiplantae; phylum Streptophyta; class Magnoliopsida; order Sapindales; family Rutaceae; genus Zanthoxylum; species Zanthoxylum bungeanum. The sequence continues at coordinate 5,690 of SKCR01002887.1, read as the reverse complement.
CAATGAGGGGAATGCCTCATCCCCGATACGCTGATAAAAGCACTCGGTGGGACACAACCCGATCTCGAGCCGAAGAAACACTTGGCTCTGGGGGAATGTTACCTCCCCAGACCAACAAGATCCAGCCATGAGGGAATGCTCCATCCCCATGCAGATGATATGAACTCGGTGGGACATAACCGACCCCGAGCTAATGAGACACAACAGTCTCGGCGGAATGAATCCAGCCTCGAGCTAGTGGAACATAATAGTATCGGTGGAACGAATCCAGCCCCGAGCTGGTGGAACAGAACAGTCTCGGCAGAACGAATACATCCCCAAGCTGGTGGAATATAACAGTCTTGGCGAAATGAATCCAGCCCCGAGCTAGTGGAACAGAACAGTCTCGGTGGAACGAATCCAGCCCCGAGCTGGTGGAACATAACAGTCTCGGTGAAATGAATCCAGCCCCGAGCTGGTGGAACAGAACAGTTTCGGCGGAATGAATCCAGCCTCGAGCTGGTGGAACATAACAGTCTCAACAGAACGAATCCAGACCCGAGCTGGTGGAACAGAACAATCTCTACGGAACGAATCCAGCCCCGAGCTGGTGGAACATAACAGTCTCGGTGGAACGAATCCAGTCCCGAGCTGGTGGAATATAACAGTCTCGGCGGAACGAATCCAGCCCCGAGCTGATGGAACATAGCAGTGTCGACGGAACGAATCCAGCCTCGAGCTGGTGGAACATATGAGACTTAATCATGAGGAAATGAATTTCAACCTCTGAGGCTCCGCGGATCCCGACGCGGGTGTCCCCTTGCCGAGCATCAGCAAAAACAAATATGGGAATAAAACAAGGTTAGTACAATTGAGGTGACTTAGCACATACTCCACAAAGACCAAAAAGATAACAATTCGGGTGCCCCAAGACAGCGTCATGTCTGGTGCCTCCCAAAACACAATTCTGAACCTTACAATTCAGCGTCCCGGCTAGCTGGGCTACGGATCGGTGAGCGGCCGAGACCCTGATGGCAGAAACCTCCCCATGCTGGGTGGATCTGGAGTCTGCAAGCGCAATGATGGCAGAAACCTCCTCATGCCATGCTTCTCCTGATCCGAGGCAGTTAGGCAGATACCCCACGAGGGAAGAAGACTCCCCGTGTGCGCCATCCCTTGGGCGATACTCAACGGACTCACCAGCCAACTCGTAGGGAAGAAACCTTCATGGGTCGGTTTACCCGAGACCACAATGGTCATGGAGGCCATTCGGCGTCCCTATGCCATGTGCTCCGATGGTTCTCAACGGGATTCACGCCAACTTACAGGGGAAAAAACCTCTCTGGGTCCGATTTACCCGAGATACTCCTCAAAGATGCGAGTCATGTGGTAGTAACGCTCCGGCCTCGGGGTTTGATAATGACACCCGGGATTGGCGTGCCACGAGGGGTTCGCGCGTTTCCCATATGCACTTCATCATTTGACGTGTTCTGGATCCTCAAAGGTGAAAGGAGTCAGGTCGGAATACTTCCACCTGGGGTTTGATAATGACACCCAGGATTGGCGTGCCACGGGCTTGGTGCCTTCCTAACTACCGATCACCCATTCGTATCTAGCATATCCCAAAAATATTTGAACATAGATTTCACATTCAATTAATAAACAAGTAAAATGGACAAGTTTCTTAATTCAAAAGAGAAATTTTTATTCATATTCAAGGAACCTGCTGCCCTTCTTACAACTCTTTACGGGTCATTTTAAGAGAAGCTTTTACAATCATTTCTGATTCTTGTCTTGGAGTCCGTCACATCCTATAGTCCGAGCTTCTTCAGATCCTTTTGGTCTGAACTTGATTTTGAAGTTCCGGACCATGCTAACAGGGTCACTTCGTGTCGAGCGTTCCATTAGCATATCTGGATAATTTCAGAGCTCGTTCAAGAACCCTTCCCATGGTCTTTGGTGGCCCCCGCGAGATTTTTCTCCTTTTCTCTCATTTGGGTAGGCCATTGAGCTGAATAGAGAGACCCTGATAGATGCCGACCTCGTGCCCTCGGCCGACTTGTTCCTTGGCCGATCTTTCAGCACTACCTCCCTACTGGAACTGAGGACCTGGCAGGCCGAACAAGCGTAGCACCTTCTCTCGGAGGAGCTTGTTCAGCTACGGCCGGCAAACGTCACCCATTTTTGACGTTACATTTCATTCTACAACTCAGTCCTAATGGGTGATCGTTGCCCATCCTTTTTACATTCCATTCTACAACTCAATATGGGGAGCTGCTAATGTCCTAAATCCTGATGTGTTTTTCCCCCATCTTTCCTTATGTCGTCAATCTTCCTTCCTCTCGCGAACCCTTTTTTCTTTCTGTTTTGACCGGTTTCTTCCCATTCATTTTCCTTTTCATCCAGTCTTCCTTTCGCTTTCCCAAACCACTCTGCTGCTGAACTCTCCAATGATCCATGGCTTTCTCCTTCCGCCATCGTCTCACTATGCAAGTTGCTTTTTGTTATTTCCCCACAGACGGCGCCAACTGTTGACGGGTGATTTTCGTCCCAGGGGCAGTTTCGAGATAAACCTCCCGAGACAATCCTCATTCAACCTTGAATTTATTTGGTTATGGGAGACCAAAAGAAAATGTAGCAAAAAGGCAAGAAAAACACAAAGATCGACAAAGAGTATTTAATGTGGTTCGGCGGAGCAAGTCCAACCTACGTCCACGGGCACAAAGTGGTGCGTTGCTTTTATTGCCAAAACGAGCTCGGCCGACCTGTTTATGGACGGAACTGAAGAAAACCGAGCTGTTTATTTTTGGTGTTTTTACAAGTAATGTTCTCTTCTTTTACAAAATTGCTATCAATTTCGCTCCTCTCTACAAATGAAACTAACTCTCCTTTATATACTCAATGAGTTACAACACTATTCCCTTGCTTCCATGACGTCACACATGTGAACTTCCGGTTGATTGACGGGTTCTCTGCCCCAAAACTGTCTTCGCCGAAAGTAAATCTGTCACCTGACGGCTTGTCACATCAACATGTTTTGTACACTGCCACACGCAATATATCTAAACCAGCCTGTAAAGAGCCTTCAAATAATGGTATGTGCCAGAGGGAAAGGTCTTAACTACCCCAGTCATACGTCGGTCTTCAAGAGATCGGCCAGATGGTCTTCCGAACTGCCCAAACTGTCCCGTCCTGACCCAAAATATATGAGTTCATCAACTTGTTCCAGAAGGTAAAATACAGCCAAACCGAGCCGCCGGTCTACTGTGGTCGGCCTCGGCTCTGAGGTTGTCGGTCTCTAAAATCTACACCGCGTTGTGTCCCCTGGTCGGCCAGATCCGGGAAAATGTGTCCGGACTCTCTTCCCTGCTGAGGAACAAACCAAACCCTCTGAACATCTGATCTTCCAAAAAGTGAGGGAATTTCCTTTCTGCTCTTGCCAAACTGTTCAATTACCTTGTCTCAAAAATCCCCGTCAACAACGTGTGTAGACATGTCCGTGGGCCAAAATTTCTGGCAAAACAAGATTTCTGAAAAAACAAAAATTCTCTTCCACTGGAGAATGAATGGTGTGTGGTACGTGAGGTGAGGTGAGGTGAGGTGAGGACGAGGTTTATATTATTCCACCGGCGACCGAAAGAAACAAGATAAGGGGTATAATTGACAATTCAACTGGAAGGTGGCCGTCAACTCATTTCTCATGCTGGGGGGACAAGTGACGTATGTTTTTGGACGTTATCAATTATTGAACATTACATAATTCACTCGTTTCAGCTCTTATCTTCTTATCTGTATATTCCCAAAGAGGCCATGCGAAAAATTACGTAAATAACCTTTTTTACCCCAAAACTGTATTAGACTATCAGTGAAACGAATGGATTATGGAATACGCCAATATTTTTCTAATTACCTTTCAAATATTTTTGTGGTGTAGATTATTTCTTTTTTTTTTTTCCACTAGAAAATAATCCCGGGTTTAAAAGAAAGATAAATAGATAATTATGGAGAACAGTATTTTCTCCTATAAATTTAATTTCTAGTCAAGAATAAGATAATTAAATTTTGAAACATTAATATCGTTAAGTAAAATTTTAAGTTTGGATATCTTATGTAATATAAATTACTCAAAATTTTCAACCAAAATTTTAGATTAGTTATTTTTTTAATTTTATTTTAAAGGAAGGTCTAAGAGCATCTCCGATGTTTGAAAAATCCATATCCTACGTTAGATGTAGGAAGTGAGGTATAATTTTTTCTCTTTAATAATACATCATATTTTTATCTTACATCAACTTTCGGTAATCATGCTTCGTACATTTAGAGCGAGGAAAATAAGTCATACATGTATTATTTATTTATTTATTTTTTAAAAAAAGTTATTCCCTAATCCCAAGGATGTCTCTTGCAAAGAAGAATTTGTAGAGATTTTCCCAGATTCCCAGTGCAACATACCCGACTGATATAATCTAGAATCCTTGAAACATGACATGGGACATCTGTCGACGGCGGGAGTCTAAATCCGAGCGAGAGGTCAGGCCAATATCACGACGAATTTCCTGGTGAAATCAAATGAATATAAAATATATTTTCAATAATAAATATATTAATATTTTATATTTGGTATATGTAGAATGATTATTGGAACAAATCCTCCTACATGAGTTTTTAAATTAAAAATGATGTCATTTTCTAATAAATGTAGGGAGCTTTATTGGAGATGCTCTAGTCTCTTCTTTATATATTGTACCTCCACTAATAACGTATAATTTAGTGGAGTAAAAATTAATTTTCATAAGAGAGATAAATATTGTTCATTTTAGCCAGTGCAAATCAAAATTATAGCATTAATAAGTCAAACTTTTCATTAATTTATAAGATAAATTTTAATAACTTTACGGATTGAGGAGGCAACTTCCTCCGCTGAACTGTGAGTGGCTCCTCATAGGACTTGAACATGTGACATCTTGTTTCCACTATCAGTTAAGCTAACTAAACTATCATTTGAGGATAATAATTTACGTTGAAATAACTAGAATCTTTTGTCATTAATGATTGAGAAATTATTTTTTCAACTAATAAATCATATAAGTATTGTTTACTGTTAAAATTTTTAATTCGTTCTCGAAAAAATTGATAATTTCCCTTAATATAATAATGAATTAATATGAGACAAGTTAAACTAGGTTAGGGTATATTATTTAATCGATAATTAATCGTAAATCATTACATGAGCGATTTGACCCGATCAAATTTGAATGATTTAATTTGACACTGATTTATGAGTGATTTTGACCGATTAATCGAGCTATTTCCTTACGATTTCCCAAAAATCGTCCAATTTCACTTTTTAATTTATTTTTAAAATTTTCAATATCTTTTTGGAGTTTTAATTGATGATTTTATATGAGAAATAGAAGGATTTTAATAAAAATATGATTGAAAAATAAAAAATGCTTTGAGTTAAACTAATTATTACCGAGATAATAAAATTCTTAAATTATTTAGTAATTTTAACTAATTAATAAATGATTTTTAATGATTTTTGGAGAATTGTAAGAGTTTATTTTAATTTTTTTATTCATAATATCCAAAATATCAATTTTACAATTCTCAATTATTTTCCGATTAATTCTCAATTATTTTCGATTAATTATAAATTGGTCAAATGGTTTTTTACTATTGTCAATGCGCGCTCGTCTATTGGGTCAATT
>SKCR01002886.1:0-26970 GCA_019454045.1 Zanthoxylum bungeanum | reverse complement strand
CCTAGAGGAGGGAGAATTCCCCCGAAGCGCTGACTATCTCATTCTGTATCATCGGGTATGTCGACCTAGAGGAGGGAGAAGGCCCCCGAAGCGCCGGCTATCCCATTTTGTATCATCGAGTATGCCGACCTAGGGGAAGGAGAATGCCCCCGAGGTGCCGACTATCCCATTTTATATCATCGGGTATGCTGACCTAGGGGACGGAGAATGCCCCCGAAGCACCAACTATCACATTCTGTATCATCGGATATGCCGACCTAGGGGAGGGAGAATACCCCCGAAGCGCCGGCTATCCCATTCTGTATCATCGGATATGCCGACCTAGGGGAGGGAGAATGCCCCCTTAGCGCCGACTATCCCATTGTGTATCATTTTTTTGGCTTAGGGTCTGGGAACTCCCACCGGGCCCTTTTTATCTTTATTGGAATAAGGTCGGAGCTTCTCCCCTATAGCCAAGTATTGAGTGGCACAAGGACGAATATTTCCATTGTGGCCAAGCTATTGCATCAGCTCGGGTCTGGGTTACATCCTGCCGATGACCTATTACTGAGTATTGGCACAAGGAGGGAACATTCTCTTATGGCCGAAAGTACTTATTATGGCTCGGGATCGGGTTACATCCCACCAAGGCCTTTTTATCTTTATTGGTATGAGGTCAGAGTTTCTCCACTATAGCCAAGTGTTGAGTGGCACAAGGACGGATGTTTTCCCTTGTGGCCAAGCTATTGCATCAGCTCGGGTCTGGGTTGCATCCCGCCGAGGTCCTATTACTGAGTATTGACACAAGGAGGTAACATTCCCTTGTGGCCAAAAGTACTTATTATCGCTGGGGGTCGGGCTACTTCCCACCGAGGCCTTATTATCTTTGTTGGAATGGGGTCGAAGTTTCTCCCTCATGGCCAAGTATTGTGTGGCACAAGGACAGAGCATTCCATTATGGCCGAGTGCTTATTATGGCTTGGGGTCGGGTTACTTCCCACCGAGGCCTTATTATCTTTGTTGTATTGGGTCGGAGTTTCTCCCTTATGACCGAGTGATGAGTGGCACAAAGACGAATCTTTCCCTTGTGGCTAGGTTATTACATCGGCTCGGGTTTGGGTTACGTCCCGCCGAGGTCCTATTACTGTGTGATTGCGAAATGAAGGTTCATTCCCTTGCTGCAAAATGAATTGTGATTGCTCGGGGTCGGAGATTTTTCCGCCGAGGTCATTGTTATTTTCCTAATAGCCTGAGGAGGTGAGTTTTCCCTCGTGACCTATTCTCTATTTTTTGCAGATCGTTGCAGATCATATCCCTCTGGGATTGTAGCATGTGAAGAGCATGCATCAGCCCGATGTGGCACAAGATAAGCTTCTTTAAGTGCAGAAGCCAGAGGATGGGCCGACCAGAATTAGTTCAGATCAACCTCTTCAGTCATAAAAGGCCTAGCGGAAGAAATGACCAAGTTATGGATCAAAAGCAGAGATGCTAGATCAAGCCTATAGACCTGACGTGGATTTTCACAAGAAGCATTAAAGCTTGCAGTGGTGATACCTGCTAGGAGATAGAGCAGATTTGAGATTTTGGACTGAATCAGAGCAGAGCATCAACCCGAGTATACCAGATCGATTTCTGACTTTATTCACCACCATCTTTTTTATAGTTCTCGGCACCAACCATTAACTCGTTGATACCGAGAGCTAGGAGACAGATGTTGATGATGGTTTTTAGGCCCCCAAGAAATCAAAATCCGAAGGAAGGGTAAAATGGGTTTTACACTTGCCAGATAAAGTCCTAATGTCCTTGTGAGGATGAGAGGTCAAACAGAGGAGCCTGAATATGAGGTGATGCCTGAAAAAGATCATGACCCGAGCCCGAGGCACAGAGAGACAATCCGGGGCAGAACTGAAGGGTAGATTGGAAGATAGATTCGAGTTGATCAGGTCCGAGGTGATGAGATCCAAAGTGGTCAGGTTTGAGGTGGTCAAATCCGAAGTGGTCAGATCTAAGTTGACCAGGTCCAAGGTGGTCATATCCGAAGTAGTCAGATCCGACGTGATCAGATCCAAGGTGGTCAGGTCCGAGGTGATCAGATCCGAAGTGGTCAAATCCGAGGTGATCAGATAAAATGTGGTCAGATCCGAGGTGACAGGTCCGAAGTGGTCAGATCCGAAGTGGTCAGATCTGAGGTGATCAGATCCAAAGTGGTCAGGTCCGAGGTGACCAAGTCCGAGGTGATCAGGTCTGAAGTGGTAAGATTAGAGATTGTCAGATCCGAGGTGGCTAGGTCAGATCGCCCCAGTATCAGACTTTTAGAGCAACTTGGCATTCAGAGCCTCGTGTCAGAATGAGGATTAGTTCAAAAGATCATGACCCGATCTGGAAAGATGTTCAGAAGATCAAAACAGAGTGAAGGTTTCAGGGACGACCCGATCTAGTAGCACAACAGGGCAAGCTGATAGTTGTTTCAGTTGCCCGACCCAGTCGTTCGGGTCAGGGTTTTAGTGGTGTGATCAAGTCAAGATGATGTAAGCCCTACATGAGGACTTGCACCTTCCATAGAGGTCTGACGTGACCAGAGCAGGTCACCGACTTATCTTCTAGCACACGCAATCATGTGAGAGATAACAGATTACAAGCTGGAGGTAGCATGTGGCAGATGGTATAGTAGCTTGGTTTAAAGAGATGTCAGGTGGTAGAGCTACTTTCGGCAGAGCAGTTGGGGAAGAGAGCCATCACATTAATGGTAGATTCACGAGGCTGACGTCATAAGATTGATGTAACGGTAGAATTTGCCTTAGTATAAAAAGAGATTGGGAGTTCATTATAAAGGGTTAGCTAAATCTATTTCAGACATAACTTGTAAAAGAGAGAGAAAATCTTAAGTAAAAGTGTAAGCTTCTAAGAGGTCAGTCAAACGAGCTCGAGAGATATGCAGGTCGGTCATACCCGACCACGTTATAAAAGCTTCATTTTCCCTTGTACCCGTGGACATAGGTTGGATCCATTCTGTCGAACCACGTTAAGTTCTTTGTTTTGTCTATGTGTTTTCCTTTTGCCTATTAAGTTTGCATTTGGTTCCAAAAACCATACAAATTCACTGCTTGAGGGAGGTTTGTTCGATGAGTGGTTTTCCTGAATTACCCCTGGAATGAAAAATAACCGTCAACAAGCCGAATTAATTCCTCATGAATAACTATCAATTTCATACAATCTCATACACCACAGTATCATAAACAATCATCTATCATCAATAAAATACAATACTAAAATTTTAGTTTGCAAAATGCCAATTTCTTACCTCATTAATGTTGGAAACATTTGCCAAGATCACTTCCTAAGCTTCTATTCTTCTTAAGCTAGCAAAATTCTCCTTGTTTCTTCTATGAATTTAGCTCAAAAATCGAATCTCCCTCTCATTTGTTCTCCCTCATTCTCGACCATGAAGCAATTGTTAGGAGTTAGTTTGGCTTTTTAATTCATTTCTTGATTAGTTTGAGTCATGTGCCGTTTTGGTAGGAATTGGTGGGTTCTTGGGCTTGCTTCATGTTCTTTCATTTTGAGCTTGGGTGTGTTTAGTAATTTGGTGGGGGTGTATTTAGTAGTCCCATTTACCAAATGCACCCAATTATGTCCTTGTTGCACCCCACATATTTCCCATGTCATACTAAGCATGTAGCCCATGTGAGTCCATCCCTTCTTTAGTTCTATCTCTGATATATTTATACTTCGGAAAAATTCATACTCGATTCGTTGTTACTCTTGTTAAGTAATTACTTAAATTTTTTTACCGTTATATCGAAGAGGATGTCGAGATACCCTTTATTTTGGGAAAACCATTTGTGGTAACAGTGAGAACAACTATTGTTGTACAACTATCAAGGTGATCGACCCTGTGACAGATCAAAAAAGTGAGGAGAGCAGTGCTGTGATGGAGACAGTGGAAGGGAAACGAAAGTTGAATATGGAATCGCAGACAGAGAAGGTGGTCGATAAAGTGGTGTGTGAAGCCCTCAAGGCCAATATACCGAAAGAGTATTATAGTATAGCGTCGATGTGCCATCAATTTGATACCACGATCGACCATTGTATAACCCAGCCAAAACCACTGGAACCTACTCTAACCAGACTATAATTAAAAGAGCCATAAAAACCTATCGGTGTACCAAAACAAATAGTGAATGCAGCATCTGAAGCCCGCAGCAGTGGAAAGCAAATACGGGCAATGGTGGCTGATCAAGGTAACAAGGCCATTACACGAACATCTTAATATGTGCTGCCTCACATAAGGAAAAGTCTTACGAGTATGAAGGATGCATCTCCGAGTTCAACACCAGAATTGAAGCCATCAAGACCATTTGGGGGGGTTACGTTTTCCTGAAGATGTTAAACTCACCTATAGTGGGAAGGCAACCCACGCAATATTTTTTATTTTCGTTAATGATCAACAACAATTTTAGTTTAATTTTATTTACTGCATGTCAAATTATGTGTTTTAAAATTTACATGTGTGATTATGTAGGAACTGACACCAACGGTACAATCCGTGCATCTCAAAACTAACCAGCAGCTAAAGGCTTACGAGTCACTACGCAGCCCTTGTGCGTCGCGAAGGGCCCCAATTCAAAAATGAGGCAGAAACTTAGAGGACTTACGCGTCGTGACACAAACCTCTACGAATCACAATGCCAAACCCTACTGTAACATCCCCCTCTCGGAGATGCTATCGGAAGGCGATAAGTTAACCTATCACCCTCAACCTCTAACTAACTGACTGACTAATTGAAATATAATACTTTTCTTGTTATTTGACAAACATGACTCACATACTTCAATTGATGGGCTACTTGCCCAACTTAATTTTATTAAACAATCTTTGTTTTTTACCATTCTGAACTTGCTATGCTAAACTCTGGTAACTTCGACTCTGACAACCTTAAGTAATAACTCTCATGCAACTTATACATGACTTGTACTTTAACTCTTACAACATTGACTTTATCTGATCCATATACCTCAGACTTGACTTTCATGTGGACCAAATAACCCTAGTAACTGCCATTAATATATATCCTCTCGAGCTCGTCTTCTGAGTAGACCTGTAAAACAGAAAACACTAGAGTGGAAGGGGGTTTAGATCGTTTAAACGACCTAGTAAGTGGACAGTTTAAAACATGAACTAAAATGCTTTATGAAAAAATTATTTTATGAAACCGAAATCATTTTATTTTACAAGAAAAACTAATCTTCTCTGAATACTTTTTTTGTCTAAAAATAATCTCTTTTTGAAAAACTTTTCTATAAACTTCTTTTTTTTCTGTAAAACTCTGAGATCTCTCGTAAAACTAATTCTTTCTAAAACTCTTTCATAAAATTATTGTTTATGAAAATCTCATCTTGAAAACAACTGACGTATGAGAGCGTTACATATTGCCTTCCCCCACATGCCTAACTAGTGCCTAGGGACGTTACGTATCGCCATCCCCCAAATCACTGAACTAGAGACATGAGCGCAAATCAATGCTGTCATCTTGGTCCTAAAACTAGGATCTAGGGGCGTCATGTATCACCTTCCCCCTGGTCCTTAATCTACATGTGCACATGTCTACTGTATCCGTCAATTCCATAATCCGTCAATTCCAAAAGTCTTTGAGATTCGGTTTTTCCCCCAATCGATAAAAAAATCATAAAAGAAATCATCTCAAAATATCAAAAACATGATAACATTTTGACAACTTAGTCTCATCTCAAAGTATAACTTAAACATAAATAAATTCATTTAACTTTATAAAATCAATAAAATTTTATGAAAATAAAATATCCACTCACAGTGCCTTGGCAAATCGAGAGCGGTTCACAGCGTTGGCGACCGTCTAGTATCCTGATATTGATCTAAAGTCCAATCATTAGTTTCTATAACTCGAAATATTTTCATATGACATAAAATAATATACAATACATGAACACTTAATCTTGCTGAATATTGGAGATATCTATGGTATCTATGAATTTTACGAGCTTAGATTTGGAGTTATGCAAGTGTCGTAGCTAACTGTTTGAAGCCTAACTTTGAAAATTCAACGTAACTAAATGGGAATGAATCAGGGGCTGAAATTTTAATATAATGGTCCTTCATGTGCTAATTTATGATAATTTTTATGTATATCAATTTCAATTTCTGAAACTCAAGTTATCAACCGAACTTCAGTGGCTTTCCAAGCTGAAAATTTGGGTGCAGTGGCAACAGGTCTCCAAACTTCAAAAATTCAGTTCGACCTCATCCTTAGTCTAACAATTATGATTTTTGGATATGTTACTACCTTATTATCTAGTTTATCTAAAATTTTACGGTATCAATTGGACATCAAAAACTCAACTTATAACCGATACAACACAGCCTGTCTGAATTTGGACAACAGATACACTTATTGCAAATTTTACAGTATTAATTCAATAAATTATATTCGGCCTGACATTTCATCGAACACTTGGTATACAAAGTGCACAAACTTCATAATTTCTATAACACAACATAACATCAACACTACTCATGCTATAACATTTCCCACACAAGAACCAACATATATCATCATCAAAAGTATAAAAATATAACCCCCAAAACAGCCCCTAAATTCTGCCATGGACTAGTAAAAGGCCTTTTTTGATTTTTCAACATCAAATCACAACAAGCCTATTTCAATCGTCAAAAAATACATGAACCATCACCATTATTGATCAAGAACAACAAAAATCACCTTGCCCTAGACATGGAGAATTCAGCCAGCCCCTACATAATTGGGGAAAATTGGGCATTTTCAAAATCTAAGCTTAATCCATGTGTAAAGTACCATGAAATACATGAAAATGCATACTAATCACTATATTGAGGCTAAAAATACAAAGTTTGATTTCTAGAGTTATATATGGATGAATTGGGGATTTCTAATCCCTTGCTCAAAACTGAAATAAAGAAGGGGAAAGAAGAAAAAAAGCTTACATGGTATGAAATCAAGCTCTAAATCATTATCTTTCTATTGAGAATGAGATAGATGAAGAAGAAAATGGAGAGCTCTAGAGTTGCTTCATTCACGATTTTTCTTTGTCAAAATAAGGGGGATGATGAATAGTGTGTTATTTATAAGAGAATGCCGAATTTTATTAATAACATAATACTAAAAATTAGAAAAATATGGAGATTTCTAGAGCAGTTCACGTGTGACACTATTCAGGTGACTTTGGCTTGTATTTTGATCTAGTTCGGGTCCGAATTTGAGAATATGTTCAACACAAAAGTTGTAGGTCTTACTAGCTTTCCGATGATATAAAATTCATGAAAATTTGAGATTAGACAAAAATGTTATGTCCAAATTACTAAAACTAGCTTGTCGACTATATTAAGCTAAAATGAGGTATTGAAACTGAAAATTTATCTGGGACCTTCGTACAAGATTCCTAAGGTGTGAAATTTTCTTTTAAATCATTTCATGAACTCTAACACGTCATGAAGGACATTTTAATATACTGGGCACGCTATAATTGACCGGGATGTTACACGTTGGCCCAATAAGTCATCTCCAAAAGTTTCATTAATGCTCGGAGAAACTTTCTTATCTACGTCACCGCGTTACAGCTTTAGCTGAGCTGTGAAATTAAACATCATTACAATTCTCTCCCCCTTAAAATGATTTGTCCTCGAATCAAAGTAAATAAAGTATATAACATATCTTCGTCCTCAGATCATATTAGGCATGAAGCTTCTTTTTTGGATAAGCAACCAACAAAGGACCAATCCTTTAATAATTTTCAGATTCTCAATTGGTCTTGAATGTTCATGTTGCTTTTGTATTCCTAAAATCGAGTAGCTTAAAAAAATGCAATCCTTAATCCTTAGGTCACGAGTCGTTACCGTGCTAATGAATTTCTGAAAAATCTATATAACTATGTCCCTTACTCTTCAACTTAAGGTTAATTCGATTAGTTCCATATGTAACGAATGTTAACATGGAGTCTTGTTCTAGTTAGGGAAACGTAGTCCGCACTGCTTCCTTTCCAACCCTTGGAAATCCTCACAATTACATAATAAATACAGAATTAGGCTTGTCTTCTACTAAAGCTATTTATTGCTCAATTTGTAGCTTCCCATACATTAACCATCTAGATATTTCTTTATCATGACCTATGTTTGATTCCTGCTAGATAAATGTCATCCCACATGTCATTCCTTTCTTTATCATTCTTTCATTTTCTCTACTAATTTTTGAATCTACTGCATTACTGACTCCATCAGAAGACTGCGTTACTTAAAGTAGTATCCTTGAGTCGCGTCCTACTATACATAACCTCTAACTTATCTTACCTTGTTCTTGGTTTCTGGTACCACGATACTCCTACTTGTAAGAGTTAGCTTCTTTTCCTTCTTTGTCATTAATAGCTTTTAATATTCCACCTATAATATCGTCATCAATCAACTCGCTCATATTCAATAATTTCTTCTTCCAAACTATCTCATTACCTTATAGATTTAACACATTTCTTCTCTTTGAAATCACATGCCCACCGTTTTTTTACTGATGACACTTAAAACCTACCCTTAAAGCTCGTTTATTACAAGAACATAGTAAGGTATTAATGGCAGTTATGCTCATATGCGATCCTAGGAAGGCTTAATTATACTGTTATTCTCATTCACGTAAACTATGGGCATGTTCATTCTTAGTTTGCATAGATCTCTCCGCTAAAATCTATTGCAGTCTCATCCCTCTTCCATCCGAGAATATCTACCTTTAAAGCCATTTTGTCGGTGTTTAATATTCTGTTATCGCTTGTCAATGAATAAGACACTTCATTACTTATTCTGTGGTAAATTTATTCGAGTGTACTATACCATGTTCACTCTAGGGTTATGATGTCTTATTATCATGAATTTAACTGAGAGGGAAATACGATATCTGGGAAAACTTGTTAACTATATTTTAAGTGAAATCTTACTCCTTTGGTCATTGGTAAACTATCGTAACGTCTTCAGTTACCTGTCTGGTTTATAACCTAAAATACCTGAGTTGTGAAGTATCCATTTATTGATAAACACTGAACGACTCAAAGAAGATTTCGTAATAGATTGTACACCAACGTCAATAGGAATCTTCTTGGGTTGAGTAGTATAGTGATTCTTTGACTTGAGATGCCATTGTGGATATATGATTTATCCTCCACACTTAGATGGCAGTCACGTCACTGATCTATCTAGATCAGACATTCGCCAGTTCATTGGGTGTGGACTCATTCTCATGCTATCCTGTGTGTATCAAGATAGGATCCGTCAGTCCTGTGTAGATGGCATAAGTGTCCATTATATGATTAAAAATCTGGGATAATCCAGATACCTTTGACAGGGGATTATACATATGCAATGACCTCGACCTGTATGATTCAGCGAGTTTATCTGTGGTCGTCATAATTTACGGGTGGGTGAATTATAGACACGAAATTAGATTTCGTGACAGATATGCCTGAATCTAGAGAGTCTCACTAATGAAAAATACTCGTAGAGTACTAGGGTAAATTTTATGAATAATGGAGATTATTTATAACTCGTGTAACGGTTAAACAAAAAATACATGCGATAGGGACCTAATCGTCATTTCTGAATTAATGTGTATTTGTATTTAATATTTGAAATTATTAAATACACATTAATTAAATATCAAATTGTGATATTTGACATATATCATTAATATATGTATTTGAGATATTTAATGTAAATATAATACATATATCTAAAATATTTGTATTTAATTATATAAATGTTATATGATTAAAATAATTAAAGTAAAAAATATCTTTAGTAATGATATTGATGAGTGGTAAATGTATCACTATTTCCCCTCATTTGACCTAATATTTTATATATTTTCTTGAGTTTTGTGAATATTTTAATGTGTTTTGTGTTATTTTGTAGATAAATAAAGTTTCAGGATATTCTGGAGGTGATTTGGAGCCAAAACAGTGAAAAACAGAAAAAAGGGCAAAATCGTCATTTGGCGCGTCGCGACGCACTGCCCGCGTGGCGACGCCTAAAGTGCCCCGCTCCATGCTAACATGCGCCGGGGACACGTGTCAGAATCTGAGAAGTTTGACTTTACTAATGTGCACCGGGACACGTGTCAACATCACAGCCGATCTACTAACGTGCGCCGTGCCACATGTCATCATCCTATGGTGCCGACAATTGCCATCGCCACGTGTCATCCACGTCATCGCCACGTCATCAGAAGACCGAGTCAAATGCCGAGTCAGCTTGCCACTTGGCATCCATGTTATCATCAGCCCATCACAGCGCGCCACGTGTCGCAATCCTACGATGCCGACAATCACTATCGCCATGTAATTGCCACATCATCGCCACGTCACTGCCACATCAACTCAATTATTGAATTAATCATCCAAAATTCCACGTCATCGGATAAGAATCTCGGCGGACTAATCAGAACGTGACATGTGTCGCGTCACGACGCGTGATCCTTGCGCATCGCGACGCGGAGAGCCTATCGACGCCTATAAATTCAGCTCGAGATTTCAGTTTCAGATGTACCTTCCTCTCTGTAATTCTCTGAATAAATAAGGAGTTTGTATCTAATTTCAGTTTTGTAATTAATTTTTATTTACTTTCTGTAATAGTAATTTACTTTCTTTACTTTTTCAGTTTTTACTATTCAGCTATGAGGTGGTAACTTCCCCATGCTAGGGTGAAAGGTAAAACTTTTATTACTGCTATTTAGATTAATCTCCCTTAATTATAATATATTAACTACTTAAAATTTGACTTAACAAGGATACCGCTATATTGGTCGGTTGGTAATCAATTATAAACTGGTTTTAATTTGACTAAGCAAGGATACCACCTGGTTGGTCGGTTGGTAATTTACCGCCTATATGGCTGGTTTATGGACAAATATTGATACCGCCTTTATGGCAGGTCGGACTTAATTTGACTTAATCAGGTTACTACCTATATGGCTGGTTGGTAATATCAAACAAGTTAATATATTATATTAATGGAGATATCTAAAATAGTAGTGATAAAAGTAGATCATCTAGCCCTAACATTTTCTTTTATTGTAATTTTCTTTATTTACTTTTCAGCATTTATTTTATGTCTTTTATTTTTAAGTTTTTACTAGCCCTAGTTATATGTCGTAACTAAATTAGTTATCTGGGGTTGTGATGAATTTTAATATCACCAGTTTATAAGGGGTTATTTTATAGTTTGGGTAATTTAAAGGTTTACTTATTAAGTCTTAAGTTTAATGCGTCTTGTTAACTGGCCACTAATAAGATTGATAAATATTTAAAGGTTTACGTATTTGCATCTGACCATCGACAAAGGCTTTTGCATAATTTCGTGTTCCAGGTTAGTAAACCGATATATTACACAAACATGAAATAACCACTTCATCTTTTAAAAGGTATTAGAAAGATTCACAACCCTGGATAGTTTCTTAATATTGAATTTAATTTAATTTAATTTTGAACAATTTTATTTACTTTTTTTTAAGTTTAAAATCATCACCATTCCCAGTCAATCAATCAATCTGTTAGATACTAGTAATCATTTGGCCTCACAAAATTAATAGCTAGGTATTAAGTCCTCGTGGGATCAATACTTTTTATACTACTTGAACGAAACGTGCGCTTGCGTTATACGCGTGTGATTTCGCACCGGTCAAGTTTTTGGCGCCGTTGCCGGGGATTTATTTATCTTTCACTATTAGTTTTGGGGTTAGATACATTTACTTGTATCTAATTTTCTTTTTACTTATTATTTCTGTTTTCTTGTGTTTCAGGTTCTCAGACACTACATGAGGCGAACCAGAAGCTTTGAAATCCATCCGCTTGACCCAGAAATTGAAAGAACCATCAGACAGTTGAGAAGGGAAAGACGAGAAGGCCAAGAAGCACTAATCAACATGGGACCTGAACCTTTGGAGGTTGCACCACCAATTCCCATTCGAGACAGAACCATTCTGGTGGTTGACGGCTTCATTTCCTGTATTGTACTTCCTCCCTTACCATCAAATACGTGTGACATCAAAACACGCATCCAGATGATTCAGCAGTCAGTTCAGTTTGGGGGGAATGCAATTGAAGATCCTAATGCCCATATCAGCAACTTCCTGGATGTTTACGGTACTTTCAACTACAACCGAACAGCTGAAGAAGCAATGAGACTGTGAGTTTTTCCATATTCTTTGAAAGACAGAGCAAAAGCTTGGCTACAGTCACTACCAGCAGGTTCCATCACAACTTGGAACACTCTAGCCACCAAATTCCTTGCAAAGTATTTTCCACCAGCCAGAACTGGAAAGCTGAGGAATGACATCACATCATTTGTACAACAAGACTCGGAAACTCTCTACTAAGCTTGGGAAAGGTACAAAGATTTGCTCCGGAAATGTCCTCACCATGAGATTCCAAAATGGCTTCAAGTCCAAACTTTATATAATGGACTTTCTGGATTGATGAGAACCACAATTGATGCTGCTGCTGGAGGAGCTTTGGTGACCAAATGAGAAGATCAAGCCTGAGACTTAATCGAAGAAATGGCTAACAACAATTCATTGTGGCCAACCAGAAAGGAGCATGATTCAACGAATTGCAGGAATTTATGAAGTTGGAGCTAACTCAGCAGTGAATACTAAGTTGGAGCAAATGTACAAAAGCCTGGAAATACTTAGCACGCAAGTTGTAAACATCGCCAGAGGCACAAGTTCACCATATGGAGGAGCACCGGAGCCAAACCAACATGAAGAAACGGTGAACTATGTCAACAATTTCAACAAACAGGGGAACAATCCATATTACAACACCTACAATCCAGGGTGGAGGAATCATCCCAATTTTTCATGGAGCAAAAATTCATGACAAAAGAATAATCCACCACCTGGATTTCAACAGCAAAACAAAAGCCAGGAGTTTGAAAAAGAACCAGAAATAAAAGAATGGATTGCAGAGATGTTCAAAAAGCAACAAGCAACATATGATGCTATTTTTCAAAGCCAATCTGCTTCCATCAAAACACTGGAGAATCAAATTGGACAACTGGCCAATGCTCAGAGTTACAGACCGCCATGTAACCTTCCTAGCAACACAGAACCAAATCCAAGGAACATGGGGAAGGAGCAATGCTATACCATCATGTTAAAAAGCGGTACTGAAATCAACAAAGATGTTGGAATCAAGGCAACTGCTGAGGAAGTTCCAAAAGAAAGCAGCGAAGCAGTTCCACAGATGGAGGAAAAAGAAGCAAAGGAAAAAGATCAAGAAATGATCACTCTACCTCCACCTTTTCCACAACGTCTCCAGAAGAATAAACTAGACAAGCAGTTTTTTCGGTTCCTGGAGATCTTCAAAAAGCTGCATATCAACATTCTATTTGTAGAAGCGTTGGAACAAATGCCCAGCTATGTCAAATTCATGAAAGACATTCTTTCACGAAAGCGGAGATTGGGAGATTACGAGACAATAGCATTATCAGAATAATGCAGCGTTATCATCCAGATGAGGCTTCCCCCAAAGTTGAAAGATCCTGGCAGTTTTACTGTTCCTTTCACCATAGGAAACCATGACTTCGGTAAGGCTTTGTGTGATTTAGGTGCAAGTGTTAACTTGATGCCCTTTTCTATTTACAGGAAACTACAGATTGGAGAAACAATGCCCACCTCAGTCTCTCTACAACTTGCTCATAGAACGCTCGTATTTCTGAGAGGTGTAGTTGAAGATGTGCTGGTCAAAGTTGACAAATTTATTTTCCCAGCAGATTTTATTGTCCTTGATATGGAGGAAGACAAAGACGTGTCGATCATTCTCGGGAGACCATTCTTAGCTACAGGTCGAACCATTATTGATGTACAAAAAGGAGAACTAACCATGTGGGTACAACACCAAGAAGTAACATTCAACGTTTTCAAAGCCATGAATTTCCCGAATAGGAATGTTTCAGACTTTATGTGATAAATAGTACCATCCAAACTTGCGATGCAATGCAAAGTGCTATTGACAAACTTAAAGCATGTCAAGTGCATGTGGAGCCTGAAGATAAAACGTAATGCGCACTGAAGAAGCCAATTCATGCACTACAAGCAACTGAAGAGAAACAGTTCCACCAGCTCAACGAATTAGAGGAATTTCACATTCAACCTTTTGAGAATGCCAAACTGTACAAAGAAAAGGCCAGGAAGAGACATGTTGAGAAGTTAGTGCGTATACAACTGGAACCAGGGTACATGGTACTGTTAAACAAGTCAAACTTGAAACTGTTCCCATGGAAGCCGAAATCACGGTGGTCAGGTCCATTCTTAATCACCAAGGTTTTACCAGATAGAGCCGTTGAGTTACATGATCCCGACTCCAACAAAACATTCAAGGTTAAAAACAAGCCTGTTAAGCACTACTGGGGAAAATCATTTGAGCGACAAAAAGAAAGTGTCACACTTTCAGATCCAGCATAATGTTCGGCCAGTCACGTCTAGCTGACGACATTAAACTGAGCGCTAGCTGGGAGGCAACCCATGCAATTTGTGTATATATTGTGATTTGGTGTGCTTTCATTTTGTATGTTTAATTTTTACAGGTAAAGTCATTTCACGATGGAAGAAGCTCTCGCAAATCTTCACAAGCAATTCCCTTCTCTCCCTCAAAAATCTATGATGAAAGTCTACAAAGCTCGCTTGGAACGGATGAGACTACTGATGATCAACAGTATTCCTACTGATATTCGTTGGATTATTGAAGCAAGGGTCCGATTGGCAGGTGAGTCATTTGATCCTTTTATTTCACATCTGTCTGGTTTAGGAAGAAGCACCTATGCTAAAAGGAGAAGAGCCAAAAGAATGAGTGTTTGCTATAAATGTGCTCGTATGTTTTGTGATACTCGTTGTCGTTCTTTAGGAATGGTGTCTGATAATCGTGAAGATAAGATTAATTTCACTAGGGATAGCTTGAGTAAGGTGTCTTTGGATGACATATCTAAAACTCTTGAGACGCATCCCAGTGGATATGTGTATCACGAAATTCGTGTGTTATATACACAATTCCAAAAGGAAAGACAACAGTTAAGTCTCGGGAATCTGACTCAAAAAGACCCTGTTTGCCAATTTATAAGAAAATTAGATGGGAAGCTTGTCCATGACGCATAGACATCATTCAAGTGTTGGACAATTATGACCCATAGCGTCACTATTTGTACAGATCATGGTGTTGTTGTACAAATTAACTATGTGACAAAGGAAATTGCTCTTTTATCATTTGTGATTAGATCACCAAGATGTATAAATGATGAAAGGTCCATATGATTAGTTCCTGGATTGAGATGATATGAGACAGTATCAATCCATAAAGGTTTAATCATTAAATATCCCTAGTCGTAGTATTATCGAGATTGGACATCGATAATGCGGAATAGACTAGTATTACACTTGTGAGCGTTGTGAGGGCATAACGACATAGTTCTCATATATTTGGGTATAGGATACTCATGCAAGTGTAGTATGAGGTTGTGTTTTACAGATGGTACGGAAAACAGTTTCGCTCTGGATAGACTCCTCGGAATTCCATTGGTAGTATTACTATGTGTCTATGGAAGTCGAATCAGGGTATGTGTATTTGGTCTTAACTTGAGACTTGCACCGCTAATACTTGCGACAATCAATGTACTTTGGTTTTGGTCATCCAGGGCTTTAACAGGTTCTGTGTACGCCTCTTCTAGGTATATTGAGAATCGTAGTGTATTGGGTGTGATGTCAAGATAGAAGTATCACTCTAGTAATAGTGGAGATGATGATCACGTAGGATACGAAACTCGTTCTCTTATATGCTGCAGCTATCGGGATATTATGACTAGGTCATGTCTATCCGATTATAGAGACTAGTTACCAGAGATCCGATATGTGCTTCGTACAGGGCAGACACATTTCCAGCCCTAGGCCTTGCACGTGACATCCGATATTGGATCGAAATACACAATACTACATATACTACGCCTGATATAGATAACATATTCCAGTAAGGATATTTCTGTAGTATTGGGTAGACATGATGCTTTGCTAGAAGCCAAACATGTCTTGTAAATTGGTAAAAATGTAGTACTAGGTACGTACGTGTTCGGATAGTCCGACGACCGTATTACTGCCAACATATCCGGGGATCTCATGGGTCGCTTCCCGAAGATTCACCGATGACGTATGACTCGCACTTTATTAATCTAGGATTAATTAATGAGAGAGAAAATTAATCTGGGATTAATTACAGAGATATTTTATCTGAGATAAGATATTATAATTAAAAGAGAGAGAACGATTAATTTAGAATTAATCGATAAAATAATATATTCGATATATTATATGAAATTGGATTTCGACGCGGAATTGAAATTAGATTTTAATTCAGGCGAACCAGTTAATTTAGAATTAATTCGTTAGCGACGTGAATAGTGATTTTTCTAGGCATATTTATTTAATTATTGGTATTTGACTTTTGATTTTGTGTATTAGATACACTTTTCTCCAACCACCAACACAACACACATTCTCTTCTCTTTCTTCAACCCTCTCTCTCTCCCAAAGGGGCTGTTTTTCTTCTTCCAAAATTCTGGTTTCACCGTGAGTTGAAGGAGAAGCAAAGGGAAATTTTACGGTAAAATTTCCGGAGTGCTAGCACGCTTTAGGAGTCTTGCGAAGGTGATAGGGAACCACACCCGTGTGCATGGAATCATCATCAAAGCTTGGAGCTTTATGGAGGACCATGGCCGAAAATCTTGGAGAGCACGAAAGCCCACTGCCGAGAGCTTCAAAGAATTTTTTTGTGTTCATCGCATCGCTCAACTGATCATTGTGAGTATTCCGCACCTCCTTGATGTTTTTGCATATCGTTTCATTACTTAATCGATCCCGGTTAGACCGTAGAAACCCAACAATGGTATCAGAGCCAGGTTGAGCATGAAACTTGAACTTAGGGTTAAAATTGGGTAAATTTAATTTGAGCATGATTTGATAAAATTCTTTGATTGAGTATGCTTGAATGGTGTTTAATTGAAGTTGGATGTGATCAATTTCATGAAAATTGATTTGGAACAATTTTCCCCAAATTGGGTTGGCTTGGCCGAATCTAATTATTGCCCTAAGTCATGGTATTTTTTGTTTCTTTGATCATTGGATGACTTGAAACAATTGGGAACTGTTAATTTGAGATTTAATTGGATTGAATTTGAAATTGGACATAAATTCCCTAAAATGCCGTGAGTGTAGTAGCATGAAAAATGATCGATTTTTGATTAAAATGTGTTGGACATGTTTTGATGTTAATGAGCATAATTAATTGTAAAAATTTATGTTTTAGAAATATTAATTTGGGTGATTAATTATGGCTATACACTTAAGTTAATTAAGTTATAAAATTTGGAATTTGGTAATTTAATTAATTGGGCCTATTTTGGAAATTGGGCTTGAAAAGTTGTAATTGGGCTTAATGGGCTTGGTTGTACCAAGATTGGGTTTAGGCTAAATTGGTTGGATCCAATTGGGCCTAAAACCATATCCATAAAGTTCAATTATGACTTAATGGACCTTTAATATTAGTTGAGCCTAATGGGCCTAAATAGATTTCTTGGCAAATAAGGGTGATTCCTTAAATTGGCTTTGGTATTTGGGTTTGACCGAAATTGACCAAAAGTCCATGCCTTAGAAATTAATTAAAAGCCCATTGGACTTTAAATTAAATTAACATTGGATGTTAATCGGGCTTTGAGACCCGTAACGATTAGATTTGGAATCTAAGTCGTAAAGGTTCGTTAATATAGTGCAATATTTAATTTGGAATTAAATAAATGAATTAGTATTAAATGCAAGTTAAATTGGATTTAATGTTGTAGTTTAATTTAATTCAAGAATTCGTACTTTGAGTACTTATTCGCAAAACGAGTTTGACTCGCGCAAAATCAAATCGTTGTTTGAACATTGGATGGTCATTAATTATCAGATTAATTAATTGGATTAGATTGATTGATAACATGCTTGTGTGAATACATGGTTGCGATGCATGAATAATGTATATCAGATGGATATTAGATAGGTGGGGCAATTTTGGAAATTATTGTAATAAATTTAGAATTTATTAATTAGACCTGCGTGTCCAGCCTATTACCTCATTACTCTTTGTATTTCTCTTCTCACCTATTCCCCTCAATGTAAATGAGGTTTCTTTAGAAGTGTTATGTAATTGGGTAGAAGTAATACATGTGCTAGCGGGAGAGAGGAAATTGAGAGATTTGTTCTAGGAACAATGTGTTAAATTATCCATCCGCATATCATTATTATTTTATTTGTATGCGCCTTAGTATGTGTTTAGAATGCATGTTTAAGGGTGTATAATGATGAGACCTTTACAAAGATAATAAATTGGTTGCCAATGGCACGCGAAAAACCCTCAACATCATATTAAGCGTTTTTCCTTCCATTGAGTGATTATTACTCAAGATCCAAGACTGGCATTGGTTTGTTGGCCAAAGTCAAGACCTTTGTCCATCGATGATGTGTTTGAATCATGAAGGCTTTGTTCCATATTAGTGTCTTGTCCAAGTTGTGATTTGTTGGCCAAAGTCAAGATCACTTCTTGTCCATCAACATTGATTACGAAGCTTTCCAAGGTCAATGGGTTCCGCTTAACTGGGATCACTAAGTTTGTTGTGCCAAAGCCAAGGCTTAGTTGATTCAGAGGAAAAAGGTTAGGCAATATATTGGATATATTGGCATATATAGGATATATGTTTCGGACTTGGATGTCCACCTACTGGATCTAGGAATTGGATGGGATCCAATTGATCTTAGAGATCTACCTAGTTAATTATCATACAATTTGTTTGCCAAAGTCAAGATTGTGTGTTATTTAACGGGATCCTAGCCCACTAGGAAACAAGGTTTCCCGAGTACTCCACAGAGGGTTAGAGGCTCGCCGAAAAATAGTTGGAGGCAAGTATTAAATTTTCAATATTCGTTTAGTTACTTGTCATACGCACTCATAAAAATATATCGTCAAATAAATTATTTATTAGTTGGTATAATATTTAATTGTTGTTTTAATAAAACAGTTGGACTGTATTCAAACTATTTCATTTATAGTTGATTATATAATTGGGTTATAGTAATCAATATATTTGAATTAACCACTTCAATTTATAGTTGATTTTATAATTGAATTATAGTAATCAATATAATTGAATTTAATCTATTAAATTATAGTTGATTATATAGTTGGACTATAGTAATCATTATAATTAATAGTACCTAAAATCGTTGATTAAATAGTTGGACTATTAGAATCAAGATAATTGAAAGATTAGTGCTCAAAACATAATCCTGGGTGAAAATGTATTTAAACGACTTTAATTTTCAAATTGGGAATAATCTCAGGATAGTCTTGAAAACTAAGAAGTTACTTTATTTGATCAAATAACATCTTAAGCCTAAGCCCGAAGTTAAGCAAATAGTAGAACATGATATTTGGAATATTCATGTGATGATAACTTTAGTGCTTAATCCAATAAGTTTGCCAAATAGACTCCTTAATTTCTTAATCAGAACTAAGGATTAGATCCTTATAGTATGATAAAGAAATTGAAGGATCTTCATAGATCTATTCTTAGATCTTAGAAGTACTATAAATTGCAATTGTAAACTCTTTGAGAGTTAATGGCAATTCTCAAGGAGACATAGCCAAAGTTTGCAATAAGGCAAGAAGCGCAAGACGCATCTTACTTCGACATTCTAGAAGGCCCAAGGCTTGGCCAAAGGCTTCTGAGGTGTGGAAAAGGGACAAAGGCATAGTCATTATAATCTTCTGGGAAGACAAAGGACATATCCCAAAATGTCTGCCTAAATTATGGCAAACGGGGACACAGAAGCGTGACTGCCGTATGGACAAGGCAACATGAAGGAATTGAAGAACGAGCAAGGCTCTGACTTCAAATAAGTTTGTCATAAACATGTTCGCTACTAGTATTAAAATTGGATTTTTAATATTGAGTGTGGTACATAAATATGTACTAATGTGCATAATCTACTGACTTCAGTTAAGATTTATCTGCGAATTGGAAACGGGACGAAAGTCGCTGTTTTAACCGTAGAAACCTAAGTTTAGGAACTACCCTTCAAGTATGTACTTAAATTAGGAAACAATTATAATGTTACTAGTTTGACTAGAAACATTATCTATATATCAGGGTTTAACCCGTTGCGAGTATACCTTTATATTCTAGAATACTAAAGTGTTTTATTTTATAAAGATGATATTGAGATAAACACATTAGATGTGAATAACAGAATTTATATTTTGAATATAAATTAATCTCAAACATATAATATGACAAACTAATAGCTCAAACTGATTAATCAGATGAGACTTATATGTGGCATTGCTGTCTGGGACACAATTTAAACAAGACTCGTATATCCACACTTTTGAAGAGTGGGTACTAGGACTAATTTTATTCCAATCAAATAAAGTCTACGAATCTAGTTTATTGGGCAAAGTGCCTAAAACACTATTTACTTGGTAAAAGTGCTAGTGCCACCGATCTGTTAGCCCTTGTTCATAGTGACGTAGGTGGGCCCATATCTAGCTTGGCTAGATGTGGATATGAATATTTCGTGACCTTTACAGATGTGGCATCGCGTTATGGTTATGTGTCTCTTTTGAAACACAAATCGGAAACTTTTATAGTTTCGACATGAAATAAACAAACAGATCGGCTAAAGTATTAAAACATCACGGTTAGACCGAATACTTGAAAGGGTATAGTATTCTTTCAATGAGGACTCCTCCCGGAACACGTCATTTTGACGGTGTGTCCGAACGGAGAAACCAAATTTTGTTGGACATGATAAGATAAATCATGAGTCGCTCTGAGCTACCATTTCCTTCAATGGATACGCATAAACAGTGCATAATTTATTTTGAATAAGGTTCCATAAAAATCTGTTAGACAGACTTCATATTAGATATGAACAGGAAAGAAACCGGGTTTTCTCATTCCTGAAGATTTAGGTATGCTGGGCATAAGTTTGGATGATACCAAACCAGACCCAAATCGAATAAGTGCCTAATTTTGGGTTATCCTAGGGAAACCAAAGTATAGTACTTAAACAACTCAATAGAGAACAATTTAATTGTTGTTCGCCATGCGGTTTTCCTAAGAGGAACACCTATATGCAGTGGTAAGTGGAAGGAAAGTAAGACTCGATGAAAATCGGAGTAATACTATTCCAGGCACCGATTCCTTAATGGAACATAAATAGTTCATCAAGGATGAAACTATACCAATAATCTTCGAATACACAAGAACCGCGTGAGTCGGAGAGAGTCAGAAAACAACATGGGGTATGGGTTTATGATCTCACCTCATAAAGATGTCAATCTTATTGAGGAATACGAACTGACTACGTATGAGGAAGTGATACAAGGTATCGACTCCCTATTATGGCAAAGTGCCATGATGTCCGAAATGGATTCCATGTATACCAACTATGTTTAGACACTAGTTGTTGTACCGGAAGGCATTGTGCCTATTGGTACTATATAAGTCTTCAAGGAAGACATACATGGAAGGCAACATACCAACATACAAAGCTAGGCTTGTAGCGAAAAGGTATCGTTATCAACATTGTGTCGATTACGACGAAACCTTTTACATGTTGCCATTGTCAAATCCATTTGGACGATGCTTGCTGATGCTGCATGTTTTATTTATGAAATATGGCAGCTGAATGCCAAAACCGCTTTCCTTAACGGAAACCTTTTGGAGGATGTTTACAACATCCTGACGGTTTTGTCATACCAAAATGAGCAAACAAGGTTTGCAAGTTAATTTGATCCATGGATGGATTGAAGCAAGCATTACGTTCTTGGAATTATCATTTTGATGTAATCATAATGGTGTATGATTTAATTCAAAACGGAAATGATTCTTGTGTATATAAGGAGGTTAGTGGGAGCGCACTGACAGTGAATGTCCTAAATAAATGATGACATGTCATTTCTTGGAAATGATATTCCCATAAACATAATCGGTGAAAGCTTGGCTTTCGAGAAAATTCTCCGTAGAATTCTTGAGAGAAACAACCTTTATTCTAGGAATAAAGATCTACTGGGATAGATTTAAAGTTGTTGATACTCTCTGAGAACTCGTACATTGAAATAAATGTACGTGACCTGGTGTCTCATACGCTTTGAGCATATGGAGTCACAATCGGGCCAATCCAAGTGATAGTCACTGGATTGATGTTAAGAACGTTCTTTAGTATCTTAGAGGAACTAAGGATGCTGTCTTAAACTATGGAGAAGGAGAACTTGAAGTGACTGGGTTCACCGTTGCAAGTTTCCTAACCGATAAAACGACTATAAGTCGTAACAACGGTACTATAAAGTTTGAATAACGGAACAGTGAGCTGAAAATCTTCCAAGCAAGATACTGTTACCGAATAAACATGAAAGTGGATTGTTGCTGCAGCTAAGGCAGCAATAGAAGCCATTTGGGTCGATAATAATCTAATTCGATTAGATATAGTTCTGTTAGCAGCTGAGCTAGGCTTCAGCACAGGCTAAAGAATTAATGGTCTCATCAACGATCCAGATATATACTTCGACTATTCATCTGATTCGTTCAGATCATACATCGTGGCGATGTGATGATCGTATAAATCGCATCAGATGATAATCATGCAAATCCGCTGACGAAAGCATTTTCTCAGTAGAAATTTGAGCGAACCGTACATAGTTCGGGTGTAGGACACTCGAGTGACTGGCTATAGGCCAAGTGGGAGATTGTTGGACAGTTATGACCCATAGCGTCACTATTTGTACAGATCATGGTGTTGTTGTACAAATTAACTATGTGACAAATGAAATTGCTCTTTTATCATTTGTGATTAGATCACCGAGATGTATAAATGATGAAAGGTCCATATGATTAGTTCCTGGATTGAGATGATATGAGACAGTATCAATCCATAAAGGTTTAATCATTAAATATCCCTAGTCGTAGTATTATCGAGATTGGACATCGATAATGCGGAATAGACTAGTATTACACTTGTGCGCGTTGTGAGGGCATAACGGCATAGTTCTCATATATTTGGGTATAGGATACTCATGCAAGTGTAGTAGGAGGTTGTGTTTTACCGATGGTACGGAAAACAGCTTCGCTCTGGATAGACCCCTCGGAATTCCATTGGTAGTATTACTATGTGTCTATGGAAGTCCGAATCAGGGTAGGTGTATTTGGTCTTAACCTGAGACTTGCACCGCTAATACTTGCGACAATCAATGTACTTTGGTTTTGGTCGTCCAGGGCTTTAACAGGTTCTGTGTACGCCTCTTCTGGGTATATTGAGAATCGTAGTGTATTGGGTGTGATGTCAAGATGGAAGTATCACTCCAGTAATAATGGAGATGATGATCACGTAGGATACGCAACTCGTTCTCTTATATGTTGCAGCTATCAGGATATTATGACTAGGTCATGTCTATCCGATTATAGAGACTAGTTACCAGAGATCCGATATATGCTTCGTACATGGCAGACACATTACAAGCCCCAGGCCTTGCACGTGACATCCGATACTGGATCAAAATACGCAATACTACGTATACTACGCCTGATATAGATCACATATTCCAGTAAGGATATTTCTGGAGTATTAGGTAGACATGATGCTTTGCTAGAAGCCAACCATGTCTTGTAAATCGGTAAAAACGTAGTACTAGGTACGTACGTGTTCGGATAGTCCGACGACCGTATTTACTGCCAACATATCCGGGTATCTCATGGGTCGCTTCCCGAAGATTCACCGATAACGTATGACTCGCACTTTATTAATCTGGGATTAATTCATGAGGAGAAAATTAATCCGGGATTAATTACGGAGATATTTTATCTGGGATAAATATATAATTAAAAGAGAGAAAGATTAATTTAGAATTAATCGATAAAATAATATATTCGATATATTATACGAATTGGATTTCGACGCGGACTTGAAATTAGATTTTAATTCGGGCGAACCAGTTAATTTAGAATTAATTCGTTAGCGACGTGAATAGTGATTTTGCTAGGCATAATTATTTAATTATTGGTATTTGACTTTTGATTTTGTGTATTAGATACACTTTTCTCCAACCACCAACACAACACACATTCTCTTCTCTTTCTTCTTCCCTCTCTCTCACCCAAAGGGGCTGTTTTTCTTAATTAATCTGGGATTAATTCATGAGGGAGAAAATTAATCTGGGATTAGTTACGGAGATATTTTATCTGGATAAATATTATAATTAAAAGAGAGAGAAAGATTAATTTAGAATTAATCGATAAAATAATCTATTCGATATATTATACGAAATTGGATTTCGACGCGGACTTGAAATTAGATTTTAATTCGGGCGAACCAGTTATTTAGAATTAATTCGTTAGCGACGTGAATAGTGATTTTGCTAGGCATAATTATTTAATTATTGGTATTTGACTTTTGATTTTGTGTATTAGATACACTTTTCTCCAACCACCAACACAACACACATTCTCTTCTCTTTCTTCTTCCCTCTCTCTCACCCAAAGGGGCTGTTTTTCTTATTCCAAAATTCTGGTTTCACCGTGAGTTGAAGGAGAAGCAAAGGGAAATTTTGCGGTAAAATTTCCGGAGTGCTAGCACGCTTTAGGAGTCTTGCGAAGGTGATAGGGAACCGCACCCGTGTGCATGGAATCATCATGAAATCTTGGAGAGCACAAAAGCCCACTGCCGAGAGCTTCAAGGGAGCTTCAAAGATTTTTTTTTGTGTTCGTCGCATCGCTCAACCGATCATTGTGAGTATTCCGCACCTCCTTGATGTATTCGCATATTGTTTAATTGCTTAAATCGATCCCGGTTAGACCGTAGAAACCCAACATCAAGCCGCTTCTTTTCTTGTAAATATTATATCTCTTTGTCTTTTCTTAATAATTGTGATTTTTATTTTATTTTCTCCGACATGATCCAGACCTTTTTGACTATCACGATTTATTTTACTATTTAACTAATAATTGTCATTTGGCAGGTACTAGTGCTATTATTTTTACTCACCCTTTTCAGGTGTTATAAATTCAATTCATCATTGCACTGTTGAAGGCATCCATATAAAAATGGAAGCCACTTCAAGAAGACCAGTTGAAAACATCTGTGTGTTTTGCGGTACTAGTGTTGGTATTAAGCCACAATACGTAGCAGCAGCATAGGAATTGGGACGAGTCATAGCTGAGAAAAAAATTCACCTAGTATATGGCGGAGGAAATCTTGGACTAATGAGGATCGTTTCAAAGGCCGTACAGGATGAAGGCAGTCAAGTTCTGGGAATCATCACAAAACCCTTGGCAGAGGCATATCTTATAGGATCATCAAACAGAGAAGAACTGATCGTGCCATGTATGTCTGAACGACTGGTGGAAATGATTAACCGTGCTGATGCTTTTATTGCTTTGCCAGGTGGTTTGGGTACGTTGGAGGAGATTTTTACAGTTCTATCTTGGGCGAACTTGAACATACACCAGAAACCAATTGGATTGATCAACGCAGAAGCATTTTATGATTTTCTTTGTGTGTTTCTTGATGATACTCGGAGAAATGGATTCGTGTCAAAACCTTTAAAAGAACTTCTTTTCACTGCCAGAACTGCCCAGGATTTAATTGACCAAATCTTAGCCTATGAACCACAAATTGACCCTATCATTTCCAAGATAAAATGGTCCGATGATGATCGTGGTAAGAAGCGTTGGATAAATTTGGATCTTAACCTTTAAATTTCCCATTTAGATGTAGAATTTCAGCTAACCAGATACTATCTTCTAAACTATTCTTCTACTATTTAAGACATTGGGGACAATGTCTCATTTAGGTTTGAGGGTGGGGAATAGTTGATTAGTATCTTGTTTGTATTTTATTTTTATTTTTAGTCCAAAATGTTTCGAAAAATACAAAAAAATTTTAAAAGTTTACAAAAAAAAATCAAAAAAAAATATTTTGTATTTTTAATTTGATTAATCGGGTGAAATTGGTAAGAGATAGCTGTGTAAGGAGTTTCCACTTCTGAGACGTATCTCAAACCTATTTCGGAACAAGTAAATTTTTGTTTATTTCCTTTTAAATTATTTAATTTGTGAATTCTCCATAAAATTGACTAAAATGGATCTTTATATGCTCAGTTGGCAGGTATTATCAACATGCATGGTAACATACGGACATGAGCTATTATTGAAAAGTTTGTAATATTCAGTGCTCTAGTTTAATTGGAGGAAGCATCTATGAGAAGTGATGGAGTAAAAAAAACATATTTGAGATCCGAGTTATTAAGTCTGAAAGGGTGTTTTAACACCTAGTGCCCTAAAGCCAACTTTTTGGGAGTCATTGACCCAAAGCTCGATACATGGATCAAGGATGTTGCAAAAATATATATCTCTGAAGTCTGAGTAATTAAGTCCGTAGGGGTGTCTTAACACCTGGTGCCATAAAGCCAACTGGTTTGGGAGCCACTGACCCAACACTCGCTACACAGATGGAAGATATTGTATATAAATAAAAAAAAATCAAAAATCAAAGAAAAAAATCAAAAAAAATCAGAAAAAAATCAGAAAATTATTCCATTGCTGCAAAAAGGTATGAATTCTGATAAAACTTTAGGACAAAAATATTACACTCTTATCAACTGCACTTGTGACTTTGTGGGCAAAAAATGAGTTGATTAATATTTTGTTGGTTGTGTATATGGAGAATTTACTTATTCGGTAATTTAGAAAGAAAGAAAACAACTAGTGACTCGGAGTAGAAGTTTCACCTGATTAGTCACTAACTTCTTTATTCTCTTTTCTCTTGTCTTTTTGCTTTTGTGTGCTTTAGTTTTACTATCTTCTTACTTTTGTAA
>SKCR01002885.1:0-27126 GCA_019454045.1 Zanthoxylum bungeanum | reverse complement strand
ATTCATACAAGCATGTTATCAATCAATCTAATCCAATTAATTAATCTGATAATTAGTGATCATCCAATGTTCAAACAACGATTTGATTTTTGCTCGAGACAAACTCGTTTTGCGAATAAGTACTCAAAGTACGAATTCTTGAATTAAATTAATTACATAATTAAATCCAATTTAATACGCATTTAATTCTAATTCACTATTTAATTCCAAATTAAATATTACACTTTTATTAACGAACCTTTACGACTTAAATTCCAAATTTAATCGCAACGGGTCTCAAAGCCCGATTAACATCTAATGTTTATTTAATTAAAGTCCAATGGGCTTTTAATTAATTTCTATAAGGCGTGGACTTTTGGTCAACTCGGGTCAAACCGAATAACCAAAATCCAATCCGGGAGTTACCCTATAAGCCCAGAAATCAATTTTGGCCCATTAGGCCCAATTAAATAATTAAGGTCAATTAAGTCATAATGGACTTTATGGATACAGTTTTAGGCCCAATTGGATCCAACCAAATTGGCCTAAACTCAACTTTGTACAACAAAGCCCAAAAGCCCAATCACAACCTTAAAGGCCCAATTTCCAAAAATAAGCCCAATTAATTAACTTATAAAATTCTAAATTCCATAATTAATTAACTAAGTGTAATACACAATTAACCACCCAATTAATATTTCTAAAACATCAATTAGCATACTTAATCATGCACTTTAATGACAAATAGTGTCCAACACAATTTATTAAAATCAAACCCATTTTACATGCTTTTGTTCTCGGCAATTATGGGTTTTCCAATCCGATTCGGTTTCAATCCAATTGAATCCACAATCATCATTTCCCAAATCAATTCAATTCATCCAATGAATTAAAATCAAAAAACACAATGAATTTCAAATTCAATTGAATTCGGCCAAGCCACTTTAATTTGGGAAAAATGTTCCAAATCAAAATTCAATCAAATTGAACTTCAAAACAACATTACCCAATGTTTTAAGTCATCCAATGATCAAAAAACAAACAAAATCACCAAGAAATTTAGGGTTCTTTTATTTCGGCCAACATAAGCAATTGGGGGAAATTTGTTCCAAACACAATTTCAACAAATTGATCCAATCAATCTTAAATTAAACATACTTTAAGCATTCTCATTCATCCAATTTCACAAAATATGCTCAAAATCAAGTTTACCCAAATTTGTCACTTTATGCCAACATAAAAAATTGGGGAAATTTGTTCCAAACATAATTTCTTCAAATTGATCCAATCAATCATTAATTCATCAACATTTAAGCATACTTAATCAATCAATTTAATCAAATCATGCTTCAATTGATTTTACCCAATTTGTCATGCCCAAAATTTAGGGAAAATTGAATCCAATCCAATTTCATGAAATTGATCATACACAACTTCAATTCAACCTCATTCAAGCACACTTCATCAAACAATTCAACCAAATCATGCCTAAATCGAGTTTACCCAATTTTAACCCTAACTTTTTCATGCTTGATCAAAGCTCAAGATACCATTGTAGGTTTCTAATATAGGTCCCAAGATCATGAAATCAAGCATAAAAAACGCATGAATACATCAAAGGAATAAGGCGGAAACATTACTCACATAGATCGGTTTTGTTGCGAAGAAGAACAAGACCATTTTCCTCCTTGTTGAAGCTCGGTTTGGCCTCCTTGAACAACAGGGACTGCTCGGTTTTGGGCTGTGGTGGCTCCTCCAAAATCGGCCATTGAAGACCTCAATTGAAGCTCCAAGCTTCAAGCTCCAAAAATGGATTCCAAGCTCATAAATTCGTTTCCCTATCACCTATGTATAACCCAAGGTGTGCTAGCACTTCTTCATCTTCCTTGCTTCTCTCAAATTCGGTCCAACCAGAAATTTGGTGAAGAAATCGGCTTGAAGCCGTGAGAAGAGGAAGAAGAAAAGAGAGGGAGAATGGAAATGCGTAAAAGAAGAGTGGAGAGAGAGAAAGAAAAAGAAATGTAATTAGTTTTTATAATTTCTAAAATTAATAAAAACCATTTACCAATTCTTTTTACTTTCCATTAAATGCTAAAGTCAAAAAGTAAAAGCAAAAGTTGCTTTTTCAACTTCTACATCAATCACTCAAATCAAGTGACAACATGTCACATCACTCAAAGTGACATTTGATTTGACGCTTGATGTATCCTGCGTGACATCATCTCCACTATGACTGAAGTGATACTTCCGTCTCGACATCACACCCAATACACTACGACTCTCTGATAAACCCAGAAGTGGTGTACTCAGAACCGGTTAAAGCCCTGTACCACCAAGACCAAAGTCTATCGATTATCGTAAGTATAGCGATGCAAGTCTCAGGTTAAGACTATACACACCTACCTTGATTTCGGCCTCCCATAGACACATAGTCATAATACCAATGGGATTCCGAGGGGTCTATCCAGAGCGAAGCTGTTTCCCGTACCATCGGTGAAACACAACCTCCTATCGCACTTGCATAAGTATCCTATACTTATATATATGAGAACTATGCCGTTGTGCCCTCACAACGCGCACAAGTGCAATACTAGCCTATTCCGCATTATCGATGTCCTGTCTCGATAATACTACGACTAGAGATATTTAATGATTAATCCTTCGTGGACTGATACTGTCTCATCATTCTCAATCCAGGAACTAATCATATGGACCTCTCTTCATTTATACATCTAAGGTGATCTAATCACAAATGATGAGAGTACAATCTCCTTTGTCACATAGTTAATTTGCTACAACAACACAATGATCTGTGCAAATAGTGACGCTATGGGTCATTTTGTCCAACACCATATTGACCAAAGTCCATGCCTTAAGAAATTAATTGAAAGCCCATTGGACTTTAATTAAATTGACAATGGATGTTAATTGGGCTTTGAGACCCGTAAAGATTAGATTTAGAATCTAAGTCACAAAGGCTTATTAATAAAGTGTAATTATTTAATTTGGAATTAAATAAAGAATTAGTATTAAATACAAATTAAATTGGATTTAATATTGTAGTTTGATATAATTCAAGAATTCGTACTTTGAGTACTTATTCTTAAAACGAGTTGGACTCGCGCAAAATCAAATCGTTGTTTGAACATTGGATGGTCATTAATTTTCAGATTAATTAATTGGATTAGATTGATTGATAACATGCTTTGTGTGAATACATGGATGTGATGTTTGAATAATGTATATCGGTTGAATATTAGATGGGTGAGGGCAATTTTGGAAATTGTTGTAATAAATTTAGAATTTATTAAATTGGACCTGCGTGTCCAGCCTATTACCTCTTGACTCTTTATATTTCTCTTCTCACCTATTCCCCTTAATGTAAATGAGGTTTCTTTAGAAGTGTTATGTAATTGGGTAGAAGTAAGATTTGTGCTAGCGGGAGAGAGGAAAGAGAAAGATTTGTTCTAGGAACAAGTTGTTTTAAATATCCATCCGCATATCATTATTAATTTATTTATCGCGCCTTATTATGCTTTTAGAATGCATGCTTAAGGGTGTATGATGAGACCTTAACAAAGATAATTAATTGGTTGCCAATTACGCGTAAAAACCCTCAACAAATATTAAGCGTTTTTCCTTCCATTGAATGATTCATTCTCAAGATCCAAGATTGGCACTGGTTTGTTGGCCAAAGTCAAGACCTTTGTCCATCGCGGATGTGTTTGAATCATGAAGGCTTTGTTCCATATCGCATGTCTTGTCCAAGTTGTGATTTGTTGGCCAAAGTCAAGATCACTTCTTGTCCATCGACATCGATTACGAAGATTTCCAAGGTCAATGGGTTCCACTTAACTGGAATCATTAAGTTTGTTGTGCCAAAGCCAAGGCTTAGTTGATTCAGAGGAAAAAGGTTAGGAAAATATATTGGATATATTGGCATATATAAGATATATGTTTCGGACTTGGATGTCCACCTACTGGATCTAGGAATTGGATGAGATCCAATTGATCTTAGATATCTACCTAGTTAATTATCATACAATTTGTTGGCCAAAGTCAAGGTTGTGTGTTATTTAACGGGATCCTAGCCCACTAGGAAACAAGGTTTCCCGATACTCAACAGAGGGTTAGAGGCCCGCCGAAAAATAGTGGGAGGCAAGTATTAAATTTGCAATTTCGTTTAGATACTTGCCAATACGCGCTCATTTCGATTTTTCGTCATTACTTGAATAAATATAGTTGGACTAATATCGTTGTTTTAATTAAACAGTTGGACTGTATTCAAACTACTTCAAATGATAGTTGATTATATAATTGGATTATAGTAATCAATATATTTGAATTTAAATAACTAATTAAATTATAGTTGATTATATAGTTAGACTATAGTAATCATTATATTAAATAGTACCTAAAATCATTGATTGGATAGTTGGACTGTAGCAATGAAGATAAATGAAAGATTAGTGTTTAAAACATAATCCTGGGAGAAAATGTTATTAAACAGCTTTAATTTTCAGATTAGGAATAAAACCTCAGGATAGTCCTGGAAACTGAGAAGTTAATCTATTTGATAGAGTAACATCTCGGGCCTAAGCCATGAGTTGAGCAAATAGTAGAACATGATCTTTGGAAGATTCATGTGATGATAACTTTAGTGCTCAATCCTTTATGCTAGATGTGATGACACTTAATTTCGTTGTCAAAATAAAGGATTAGATCCTTATAACATGATATTGAAATTAAAGATCTTCATAGATCTATTCTTAGATCTTGGAAGTATAAATTGCATAAGAAGCTCTTAAGCTCGTGTATGTCAGAGGGTACATTTGTCGAGCACTAGGTGTCGCAGATGATTGCTGACATCGATCAGCTAGGTTAACTGGGCTTTACCTACGTGGCCGAGACTACCAAAGATTTGATCTTATAGTCTCTACCTAAAAGCTGGGGCAGGTTCATTGTGAATCAAGAGTAAACTCTTGGAGAGTTGAAGGCTATGCTCTAGGAGGCAGAGCCAGAGCTTCTAAAAAGGGGCAAAGGCAAAATCATCATTGTCTTCTAGGAAGACAAATGACATATCCCAAGATATCTACCGAAACTGTGGCAAACGGGGTCACTGAAATACTTGACTGCCGTATGGACAAGACAGATATGAAGGAAGTGAAGACGGACAAGGCTCCGACTTCAAGTATGTTTGTCATAAACATGTTCACCATTAGTTTCAAAATTGGATTTTGATACTAAGTATTGTACATAAATATGTACTGATGTGCAGAATCTGCTGATAAGCAGGATACTGACTTCAGATGAGATTGATCTGCAAATTGGAAACAGGACGAGAGTTGCTGTTTTAAC
Organism: Zanthoxylum bungeanum; assembly: GCA_019454045.1. Classification (NCBI taxonomy): domain Eukaryota; kingdom Viridiplantae; phylum Streptophyta; class Magnoliopsida; order Sapindales; family Rutaceae; genus Zanthoxylum; species Zanthoxylum bungeanum. Next base: position 21,789 of record SKCR01002885.1, on the reverse strand, counting down.
CGTAGAGACCTAAGTTTAGGAACTACCCTTCGGGTGTGTACCTAAATTAGGAAACTATTAAAATGTAACTAGTTGACTAGAAACATTATCTCTATATCAGAGTTTAATCCGTTGCGGATATACCTTTATATTCTAGAAAACTAAAGTGTTTTATTTTATAAAGATGATATTGAGATAGACACATTTGATGTGAATAACAATATTTATATTTTGAATATAAATAAATCTCAAACGTAAACGTGACAAACAAATAGCTCAAACTGAATTAATCAGATGAGACTTATTTGTGGCATTGTTGTCTGGGACACATTAAACAAGACTCGTATATCCACACTTTTGAAGAGTGGATACTAGGACAGATTTGATTCTATTCAAATAATGTCTACGAATCTTGTTTATTAGGCAAAATGCCTAAAACACCTTTTACTTGGTAAAAGTGTAAGTGCCACCGATCTGTTAGCCCTCATTCATAGTGACATAAGTGGGCCCATGTCTAGCTAGGCTAGAGGTGGATATGAACACTTCGTAACCTTTACGGATGTGGCATCGCGTTATGGCTAGGTGTTTCTTTTGAAATATAAATCGGAAACTTTTGATGAATTCAAAGAGTTTCGACACGAAGTATAAAAACAGATCGGCAAGAGTATTAAACCGTCACGGTTAGAACATGGTGTAAAATACTGAAGCAATAAGTTTCTAGAATACCTGAAAGAGTATAGTATTCTTTCACAGTGGACTCCTCCCGAAACACCTCAAATGAGCGGTGTGTCCAAACGGAGAAATCAAATTTTGTTGGACATAGTAATGTTAATTATGAGTCGCTCTGAGCTACCATTTTCCTTCTAAAGATATGAATTAAACAATGCAAAACTTATTTTGAATAAGGTTCCATGAAAATCTGTTTGACAGACTTCATATTAGATATGAATAGGAAAGAAATCGGGTTTTCTCATTCCTGGAGATTTGGGTATGCTAGGCATATGTTTGGATGATACCAAACTAAAACCCAAATCGGATAAGTGCCTAATTTGTAGGTTATCCTAGGGAAACCAAGTATAGTACTTATACAACTCGCAAGAGAACAATTTAATTATTGCTCTCCATGCGGTTTTCCTAAAAGGAATACCAATATGCAGTGGTAAGTGGGAGGAAAGTAAAACTCGATGAAAATCAGAGTAATACTGTTCCAGGTACCGATTCCTTAATGGAACATAAACAGTTCATCCGGGATGAAATTGTACCACAATTTTCGAATATACAAGAACCGCAAAAATCAGAGAGAGTCAGAAAACAACCTGGGAGTTATGGGTTTCTGATCTCACCTCATCAAGATGTCAATCTTATTGAGGAACACGAACCGACTACATATAAGGAAGTGATATAAGGTACCGACTCCCTATTATGGCAAAGTGCCATGAAGTCCGAAATAGATTCCATGTATACAACCAAGTTTGGACACTGGTTGATTTACTTGAAGGCATTGTGCCTGTTAGTACTATATAAGTCTTCAAGGAAGACATACATGAATGGCAACATACCAACGTACAAAGCTAGGCTTATATCGAAAAGGTATCGTTATCAACATTGTGTCGATTACGACGAAACCTTTTACTCGTTGCAATGGTTAAATCCATTTGGATAATGCTTGCTAATGCTGCATGTTTCATTTATGAAATATGGCAGCTGAACGTCAAAAATGCTTTCCTTAAACGGAAACCTTTTGGAGGATGTTTAAAACATCATGACGGTTTTGTCCTACCAAAACAAGCAAACAAGGTTTGCAAGTTAATTCAATATATTTATGGATTGAAGCAAGCATTGCGTTTTTGGAACCATCGTTTTGATGTAATCATAATGGTATATGATTTAATTCAAAAAAAAAATAATTCTTGTGTATATAAGGAGGTTAGTGGGAGCGCACTGATAATGATTGTCCTATAAAGTGATGATATATCATTTCTTGGAAATGACATTCCCATAAAACAATCGGTGAAAGCTTGGCTTTCATGCAAATTCTCCATAGAATTCTTGGGAGAGACAACATTTATTCTAGGAATAAGGATCTATTGGGATAGATCTAAAAGTTGTTGGCACTCTCCAAGAACTCGTACATTGAAATACATATACGGGACCTGATGTCTCATATGCTTTGAGCATATGAAGTCACAATCAGGCCAATCTAAGTGATAGTCACTGGATTGATGTTAAGAACATCATTAAGTATCTTAGATGAATTAAGGATGCTTTCTTAAGTTATGAAGAAGGAGAATTTGAAGTGAATGGGTTCACTGTTGCAAGTTTCCTAACCGATAAAATGACTATAATTCGTAATAAAGGATACTATATAGTTTGAATAACGGAACAGTGAGTTGGAAATCTTCCAAGCAAGATACTGTTAACGAATAAAAAACAAAAACGGAATATTGCTGCAGCTGAGGCAGCAATAGAAGCCATTTGGATCTTAATAATCCCAATAAGATTAGGTGTAGTTCTGTTAGCAGCTGAGCTAGGCTATAACACAGGCTAAAGAATAATGGTCTCATCAACGATCCAAGTATATACTTCAACTATTCATCTGATTCGTTCGGATCATACATCGTGGCGATGTGATGATCGAATAAATCACATCAAATGATAACATTGCAAATCCGCTGACGAAAGTAGTTTCTCAGCAGAAGTTTGAGCGAACCGTACATAGTTCAAGTGTAAGACACTTGAGTGATTGGCTATAGGTCAAGTGGGAGATTGTTGGACAATTATGACCCATAGCATCATTATTTGTACAGAATATGGCGTTGTTGTACAAATTAACTATGTGACAAAGGAAATTGCTCTTTCATCATTTGTAATTAGATTACCGGGATATATAAATGATAAAAGGTCCTTATGATTAGTTCCGGATTGAGATGATATGAGACAATATCAATCCACAAAGGTTTAATCATAAAATAATCCCTAGTCATAGTATTATCGAGATTGGACATCGATAATGCAGAATAGACTAGTATTGCACTTGTGCGCGTTGTGGGAGCATAACGGCATAGTTCTCATATATTTAAGTATTGGATACTTATGCAAGTGTGATAGGAGGTTGTGTTTACTGATGGTACGGAAACAGCTTCGCTCTGGATAGACCCCTCAGAATCCCATTGGTAGTATGACTGTGTGTCTATGGGAGTCCGAATCAGGGTAGGTGTATTTGGTCTTAACCTGAGACTTGCACCGTTAATACTTGCGACAATCAATATACTTTGGTTTTGGTCGTCCAGGGCTTTAATCGGTTCTGTGTACGCCTCTTCTGGGTATATTGAGAATCGTAGTGTATTGGGTGTGATGTCAAGATGGAAGTATCACTCCAGTCATAGTGGATATGATGATCACGTAGAATACGAAACTGGTGCTCTTATATGCTACAACTATCGGGATAATATGACTAGGTCATGCTTATCCGATTATAGAAACTAGTTACCAGAGATCCGATATGTGCTTCGTACGGGGCAGACACAATTCCAGTCCCAGGCCTAGCATGTGACATCCGATACTGGATCGCAATACGCAATACTACGTATACTACGCCTGATACATATTATATATTCCTTTAAGAATATTTCTGGAGAATTGGGTAGGCACGGTGCTTTGCTAGAAGCCAACCATGTCTTATAAATCGGTAAAAATGTAGTACTAGGTACGTACGTGTTCGGATAGTCCGACAACCGGATTTACTGCCAACATATCCGGGGATCTCATGGGTCGCTTCCCGAAGATTCACCGATGACGTATGACTCGCACATTATTAATCTGGGATTAATTATTAGAGAGAGAAAATTAATCTAGGATTAATTACAGAGATATTTTATCTGTGATAAAATATTATTTAAAGAGAGAGAGCGATTAATTTGGAATTAATCGATAAAATAATATATTCGATATATTATACGAAATTAGATTTCGACGCGAAATTAAAATTAGATTTTAATTCGGGCAAACGAGTTAATTTAGAATTATTTCGCTAGCGATGTGAATAGTAATTTTGCTAGGCATAATTATTTAATTAAATTTGATTTAATTACGTTGCAACGGAAAATTCGTTAATTCGGAATTAGCGAACCTGAGCCCGGGATGTGTTTGCGAGGCCACTCCGATTTAGAATCTAGTGCGGCCGCAAGTCACATCGCTTGTCACATCGCATGTCAATCTAGTGATGGATGTCATGTCACCTTTTGGTGAATGACAACTTATCACTATTCATGATAGTGGTTGTTGAGGGCATTAATTGCCATTTTGGCTCCAAAATTTATTTGACTTTTTGAAAGGCTAATACCAAATTTTGGAGAACACTTTTGGCATAATTTGTTTTTAGAAAACAAATACAAAACAACTCTCATCTCTCTCCCTAACACACATTCGGCCAAAGGGCCATTTTCTCTCTCAATGCCGAGAGTTGGAAGAAGGAAAAAGGAAGATTTGTGGCAAATTTTTCCAAGATGCTAGCACATCCAAGGGGTCATCCAAAGGTGATAGGGAAACCCATTCATGAGCATGAAATCACACTTAAAGCTTGGAGCTTGAAGGACTACCATGGATCACCTTGACCGAACATACAAGGAGCACAAAATTGGACATTACCGAGAGCTTTATAGCTTGAAGAAAATTTTTGTTGTTCCTCGCATCGCAAAAGTCGATCAAAGTGAGTATTCCGCAACTTAACTTTGATGTATTCACATGTTTAAATGCTTAAATTGATCTTGGGACTATAGTAGAAACCCAACATTCAGAAAAATAAATTGGACAACCAGTTTGCTCGATTCTTGGAGGTCTTCAAAAAGCTGCATATCAACATTCCATTTGCAGAAGCGTTGGAAGAAATGCCCAGCTATGTCAAATTCATGAAAGACATTCTGTCATGAAAGCGGAGATTGGGAGACTACGAGACAGTAGCATTGACAGAAGAATGCAACGCCATCATTCAGAGGAAACTTCCCCTAAAATTGAAAGATACTGGCAGTTTCACTGTCCCATGCACCATTGGAGAACATTACATTGGTAAAGCTTTGTGTGATTTAGGTGCAAGTGTTAATTTGATGCCTTTTTCGATTTACAGGAAACTACAAATTGGAGTAGCAATGCCCACCTTAATCTCTCTGATACTTGCTAATTGAACGCTTGTATTTTTGAGAGGAGTAGTTGAAGATGTACTGGTCAAAGTCCACAAACTCATTCTCCCAGCAGATTTCATTATCCTTGACATGGAAGAAGACAAAGACGTACCTATAATAATTGGAAGACCATTTTTGGCTACATGACGAACTGTAATTGATGTACAAAAAGAGAACTAACTATGAAAGTACATGATCAAGAAGTTACCTTCAATGTTTTCAAAGCCATGAAATTCCCGAGTGATGAAAAAGAAGAGGAATGTTTCAGAATTGATGTTGTAGATAGTATCATCCAGGATACTGATGCAATGCCACTTCCCACAGATAAACTTGAAGCTTGCATCACCAACATGACTGATAGCAAGCTAGATGCTGAAATTCTGAAATGTATCAACTATCTTCAAGCCATTTCGTTTCAAATCTCTATCACATGTGGAAAGTCTGGAACTACCGAAGATTGAAGAACCACCACAGTTGGAGCTAAAACTACTTCCCAGCCATCTCAGGTATGCATTCTTAGGAAACTTTTCGGAATTACTTGTGATTATTTCTTCTTCGCTAATATTGGAGCAGAAAGAAAAGTTCCTAAGAGTGTTACGAGAACACAAGAAAGCCATTGGCTGGACTATAGAAGACATTCGAGGCATTAGTCCATCATTTTACATGCATAAAATTCTGATGAATTACGAGTACAAACCCACAGTGGAGCGTCAGCGGAGACTAAATCCAATCATGAAGGAGGTCGTGAATAAAGAAATCATCAAATGGTTGGATGCCGGCATCATTTATCCCATCTCTGACAGCACTTGGGTGAGTCATATGCAGTGTGTGCCAAAGAAAGGAGGAATTACTGTAGTCACAAATGAAAAGAATGAACTGATTCCAACAAGAACAGTGACTGGATGGAGAGTACAATCAGATTGCCATCGCCCCAGAAGATCAGGAGAAAACCACTTTTACATGTCCGTATGGTACTTTTACTTTTTGCAGAATGCCATTTGGATTATGTAATGCTCCTGCCACATTTCAACGTTGCATGATGATCATCTTCTCAGATATGCTGGAACAAAGTGTGGAGGTTTTCATGGATGATTTCTCTGTGTTTGGAGATTTGTTCGACCACTGCTTGTAAAATCTGGAACAAATGTTACAAAGGTGCGAAGATACCAACCTGGTACTCAACTGGGAGAAATGCCACTTCATGGTGCATGAAGACATCATTCTGGAACATCGGATCTCGCAAAAGGGAATCAAGGTAGATAAAGCAAAGATCAAAACAATTGAAAAACTACCTCCACCAACATCTGTCAAAGGGATTCAGAGTTTTCTCGAACATGCTGGCTTTTACAGGAGATTTATCAAAGACTTCTCAAAGATTGCTAAACCTCTATGCAATCTTCTGGAGAAAGATGTGCCTTTCAACTTCACCAAAAAATGTCACGAAGCTTTTGATATTTTAAAACAGAAGCTGGTTTCTGCCCCAATCATAGTAGCACCAGACTGGACCATTCCATTTGAGGTGATGTACGATGCTAGTGATTTTGTTGTAGGAGCAGTTTTGGGACAACGCAAAGCAAAAATTTTCCATACCATTTACTACTCCAGCAGAACTCTGAATGAAGCTCACCTTAACTACACAACCACTGAAAATGAGTTGCTTGCAGTTGTGTTCGTTTTTGATAAATTCCGCTCTTATCTGCTGGGTCCCAAAGTGGTGGTTTACACAGATCATTTAGCAAACAAATACTTGATCGCGAAGAAAGATGCCAAACTTAGATTAATCTGTTGGGTGCTTCTACTTCAATAATTTGACGTGGAGATCCGAGACAGGAAAAGGACAGAAAATCAAGTGGCAGATCACTTATCGAGGCTCGAGAATGGAGAAATAGCTGGCAAAGAACTTACAATCAAAGAAACTTTTCCAGATGAACGGTTGTTTGCCATGAAACAACACGATGCTCCTTTGTATGCTGACTATGTCAACTACATAGTATCGGAAAAATGACCGTTAGAATCGACAACTCAACAACGAAAGAAGTTCTTCAAAGAAGTCAAGCATTATGTCTGGGATGAACCGTACCTGTTCAAACACTGTGCTAATCAATTACTGAGACGCTGTGTCCACATGAAGAGGTCAATAGTGTCTTGCAGCATTGTCATTCACCACCATATGGCGGAACTTCAGTGGGAATAAAACTGCAGCCAAAGTCCTACAATCGAGTTTGTTCTGGCCTACTCTTTTTAAAGATGCTTACTTATTTGCTCTTCTATGTGACAAGTGCCAGAGAATAGGAAATAATTCGAGGTCAAATGAAGGACCTCTGCAAAACATTCTGGAAGTGGAGATATTTGATGTATGAGGCCCTTTGTTCCATCATTCGGAAACCTATACATACTAGTTGCAGTAGACTACGTCTCCAAATAGGTTGAAGCAATTACATTGCCATCAAATGATTCAAAAGCGGTGATAAAATTCCTTAAAAAGAATATTTTCACTCGATTCGGAACACCTCGGGCGATTATCAATGATGGTGGCACACATTTCTGCAACAGATACTTCGATGCACTCCTATCCAAATACAGAGTTACTCATAAAGTTTCCACAGCCTACCATCCACAGTCAAATGGACAAATTGAAGTTTCAAACAAGGTGATCAAAAGAATCTTGGAGAGAACCATTGGATCAACAAGGAATGACTGGTCTGAAAAACTAGATGACGCATTATGAGCCTACCAGATAGCTTACAAGACACCCATTGGTATGTCCTCATATCGAATGGTGTTTGGAAAAGCGTGTCATCTGCCAGTGGAGCTTGAACACAAGGCGTACTGGGCACTGAAGAAGTTAAATCTTGATTTACAAGCAGTATGAGAGAAACGACTCCACCAACTTAACGAATTAGAGGAATTTCGCCTACAGGCTTATGAGAATGCCAAACTGTACAAATAAAAAACCAAGAAATGACATGATAAAAAAATAATACGCAGATAACTGGAGCGAGAGCAGCAAGTGTTGTTATACAATTCACGGTTGAAACTCTTCTATGGGAAGCTGAAATCAAAGTGGTCAGGTCTATTTGTGATTACTCAAGTGTTACCATATGTAGTGTTGAAATATACAACCCCATGTCCAACAACACATTCAGGGTAAACAGCCAGCATGTCAAGCACTATGGGGAGGATCAATTGAGAGATAAAAATAAAGTGTCATACTTTCAGATCCAGCCTAACATTCGGGCAGTCATGTCTAGCTGACGACGTTAAACTTAGCGCTAGCTCGGTGTTAGTGTTCCTAGAACATGCTACAAGATCTCTAAGTTCATTTGTGCATGAATAAACAAGAGGAGTTACAGAAATACTCACAATGCTTGGTAGAGAAAATGAAAATTTTCATGGATGTAATGGAAGCTCCAAGACTTCAAGTTGAATTCCAAACTCTAGGATTAGTTTCCCTATCACCACATTTGTCTCATTAAGTGCTAGCTTGCTTGAATTTTTGCAACAAGATGTTGGACAATTATGACCCATAGCGTCACTATTTGTACATATCATGGTGTTGTTGTACAAATTAACTATGTGACAAAGGAGATTGCACTCTTATCACTTGTGATTAGATCACCTAGATATATAAATGATATGAGGTCCCTGTGATTTGTTCCTGGATTGAGAATGATATGAGACAGTATCAATCCACAAAGGATAAATCATTAAATATCCCTAGTCAGAGCATTATCGAGATTGGACATCGATGAATGCGTAAAAGACTAGTATTACACTTGTGCACGTTATGAGGGCACAACGACATAGTTCTCATATATTTGGGTATAGGATACTCATGCAAGTGTAATAGGAGGTTGTATTTTACCGATGGTACGGGAAACGGCTTCCCTCTGGATAAACCCCCTCGGAATTCCATTGGTAGTATGACTATGTGTCTATGGAAGTCCGAAATCAGGGTAGGTGTATTTGGTCTTAACTCGAGACTTGCACCGCTAATACTTGCGACAATCAATAATCTTTGGTTGCGGTCGTCCAGGGCTTTAACAAGTTCTGTGTACACCAATGTTGGGTATATTGAGAATCGTAGTGTGTTGGGTGTGATGTCAAGACGGAAATGTCACTCCAGTCATATGGAGTTGATGATCGCGCAGGGATACAGAACTGGTTCTCTAAAAAGGTTGCAACCGTCGGGATAATATGACTTGGTCATGATTATCCGATATTAAAGAGACTAGTTGCTCGTAATCCGATATATGCTTCGTACGGGGCAGACACTGTACCAGCCCCAGGCCTTGCATGTGATCATCCGATACTGGACAGAAATACGCAATACTACGTATACTACGCCTGATATAGATCTTTTATTCCTGTAAGGATATTTTTGGAGAATTGGGTAGGCATGTTGCTTTGCTAAAAGCCAACCTTGTCTTGTAAATCGGTATAAACATAGTACGAGGTACTTACGTGTTCGGATAGTCCGACGACTGAATTTACTGCCAACATATCCGAGGGATCTCATGGGTCGCTTCCCCAAGATTCACCGATGACGTATGACTCACACTTTTATTAATTTGGGATTAATTAATGATGAGAGAGAAAATTAATCTGGGATTAATTGCGGAGATATTTTATCTGGGATAAAATATCACTTAAAGAGAGAAAATGATTAATTTGGAATTAATCTGTAAATTAATATATTCGATATATTAAACGAAATTGGATTTCGACGCGGAATTAAAATTAGATTTTAATTCGGGTGAACGAGTTAATTTAGAATTAATTCGTTAGCGACATGAATAGTGACTTCGCTAGGCTTAATCATTTAATTACGTCACAACGGAAAATTCGTTAATTTGGAATTAGCGAACCCGAGCCCGGGATTATTTACGAGCGCATTCGTATTTCGAATTCGAGTGCAGCACGCAAGTCAAATCAAGCGTCAAATCGATAGTCGCATCTAGCGTCACTTCAAGCGTCAAATCACTTGTCACTTTGAGTGATGTGACTTGACAACTTGATTGAGAGACGTGACTTGATGTGTGTGGTTGACAATTAAAGCTTTAATTGTTTGACTTTTAAAGCCAAAAATTTTGGTATATGTTTTGGAAATCAATTACCAAAATCAAATTAACACATTTAATCTCTTTTTCTTCTTCATTTTCTCCCTCTTCTACACGCCCATGGAGGGCTTTTCTTGTTCTGTTTTTCACTGAAAACCGTGAGCAAGAAAGGGAAGCAAGTGCGATTTTTTGGCAAAATCGAGAGTGCTAGCACACTCCGGGATCATGCGAAGGTGATAGGGAAGTCCACCCATGAGCCAGGAATCACCACGACGAAGCTTGGAGTTTGGAAGATGATTCAAAGGCCGAAAACAGTGAGCTCCTTCACTGCCACTGCCGAGCAGTCTTTGTGAGTATAAATTCATTTTTGTTGCCTTGCGCGTCGTTCAACCGATCGATGTGAGTATTTCGCGACTTTCTCGATTGTATTCACACATGTTCAATCTTGTTTATTGATCCTTGGGACTTTAGTAAACTCCAACAATGGTATCATGAGCAAGGAAAAACATGAAAAGTTTAGGGCTTAAAATTTGGGTAAACTTGATTTTGAGCATGATTAATGAAATGGATGAATTAGTATGCTTAAATGTGTTTAAATTGAGGATTGATTGGATCAATTTGTTGAAATTGTGTTTGGAACAAATTTCCCCAATTTTCTTGGTGTTGGCCGAGAGTTAGAAGCCCTATAATGTCTTGGGATTTTTGATTTTTGATCATTTGATGTATTGGAAATCATTCGAGAATATGATTTAATGTCGATTGTGGAATTAATTGGATTGAAACCGAATCGGACGTTAAATCCCCAAATTGCCGAGAATGATATAGCATGAAAATGGGTTTGATTTTTGTTAAAATGTGTTGGACATGTTTTAATGTTAATGGCATGATTAATTAGTGCTAATTGATGTTTTAGAAATATTAATTGGGTAATTAATTATGTAATACACTTTATGTAATTAAATTAAGAATTTAGAATTTGGTAATTTAATTGAATTGGGCTAATTTTGGAAATTGGGCTTGAAAAGTTGTAATTGGGCTTATTGGGCTTGGTTGTACCAAGTTAGGTTTAGGCCAAATGGATTGGATCCAATTGGGCCCAAAATCGCTTCCTTAAAGCCCAAATGCGACTAATGGACCTTTAGAGTTTAATTGGGCCTAATGGGCCAAAATTGATTTCTGGGCTTATGAGGTAACTCCCGGATTGGATTTTGGTTATTCGGTTTGACCCGAGTTGACCAAAAGTCCACGCCTTAAGAAATTAATTAAAAGCCCATTGGACTTTAATTAAATTGACGTTGGACGTTAATTGGGCTTTGAGACCCATTGCGATTAAATTTGGAATTTAAGTCGTAAAGGTTCGTAAATAAAGTGTGATATTTAATTTGGAATTAAATAGTGAATTAGAATTAAATACAAATTGAATTGGATTTAATTGTGTAGTTTAATCTAATTCGAGAATTCGTACTTTGAGTACTTATTCGCAAAACGAGTTTGACTCGAGCAAAATCAAATCGTTGTTTGAACATTGGATGATCACTAATTATAAGATTAATTAATTTGATTAGATTGATTGATAACATGCTTGTGTGAATACATGGTTGCGATGCATGAATAATGTATATCGGATGGATATTAGATGGGTGGGGCAATTTTAGAAATTGTTGTAATAAATTTGATTTATTAATTAGACCTGCGAGTCCAGCCTTATTACCTCCTTATTCTTTGTATTCTCTTCTCACCTATTCCCCTCAATGTAAATGAGGTTTCTTTAGAAGTGTAGTGTAACGGGTAGAAGAAATATTTGTGCTAGCGGGACAGAGAAAGGAAGAGAATTGATCTAGGATCAATGTGTAAAGTATCCATCCGCATATCATTATTATTTTATCATATGCGCTTTATTATGTGTTTAGAATGCATGTTTAAGGGTGTATGATGATGAGACCTTAACAAAGATAATAATTTGGTTGCCAATTTGCACTCGAAAAACCCTCGCAAAATATTAAGCGTTTTTCCTTCCATTGAGTGATTCTCACTCAAGATCCGAGACTGGCATTGGCTTGTTGGCCAAAGTCAAGGCCTTTGTCCGTCGAGGATGTGTTTGAATCACAAGAGCTTTGTTCCATATTGGTGTCTTATCCAGTTGTGGGTTGTTGGCCAAAGTCAAGACCACTTATTGTCATCGACATTGATTACGAAGTTTTCCATGGTCAATGGGTCGCGCTTAACTGAGATCACTAAGTTTGTTGTGCCAAAGCCAAGGCTTAGTTGATTCAGAGGAAAAAGGTTAGGTAATACATTGGATGTATTGGCATATATAAGATACATGTTTCGGACTTAGATGTCTCCCTACCGGATCTAGGAATTGGATTGGATCCAATCGATCTTAGAGATCTACCTAGTTAATTATCATACAATTTGTTGGCCAAAGTCAAGATTGTGTGATATTTAACGGGATCCTAGCCCACTAGGAAACACGGTTTCCCGAGTACTCGACAGAGGGTTAGAGGCTCGCCGAAAAATAGTGGGAGGAAAGAATTGAATTTGCAATATTCATTTAATTACTTGCCATACGCGCTCAAACAAATATCATTCGTCATATATATTAAATGTTAGTTGGACTAATATTTAAATGTTGTTTTAATTAATAGTTGGACTATATTCAAACTATTCATTTATAGTTGATTTTATAATTGGATTATAGTAATCAATATAATTGATTTTAATCTATTAAATTATAGTTGATTAAATAGTTGGACTATTGTAATCATTATAATAAATAGTACCGAAATCGTTGATTAAATAGTTGGACTATTAAAATCAAGATAAAATTGAAAGATTGACATTTAAAACATAATCCTAGGGAAAATGTATTTAAATGACTTAATTTTCAAATTGGGAATAAAGTTTCAGGATGGTCCTGGAAAATAATAATTTACTTTATTTGATAAAATAACGTATTATGCTTTAAGCCCGGAGTTAAGCAAATAGTAGAGCATGATCTTTGGAAGATCATGTAATGATAACTTTAGTGCTTAATCCATTAAGCTTGTCCGCAGTAGACTCCTTAATTTCTGAATCAGAATAAAGGATTAGATCCTTAAAGTATGATATAGAAATTGAAGGATCTTCATAAATCTATGCTTAGATTTTAGAAGTACTAAAATTGCAATACATAACTCTTGGAGAGTTAATGACTATTCTCAAGGAGATAAAAGTCAAAGTTTGCAATTGGGCAAGTAGCGCAAGGCGCACCTTACTTCGATATTCTAGAAACCCGAGGCTTGGCCAAAGGCTACTGGAATGTTGAAAAGGGCAAAGGCAAAATCATTATAATCTTCTGGGAAGATAAATGACATATCCCAAAATGTCTGCTTAATGTAGCAAACGGGATCGCGGAAGCGTGACTGCCGTTTGGACAAAGTAGACATGAAGGAATTGAAGAACGAGCAAGGCTCCGACTTCAAATATGTTTGTCATAATTATGTTCACTACTAGTATTAAAATTGGATTTTATATACTTAGTGTGATACATAAATATATACTGATGTTCAGAATCTGCTATGAGCAGGATACTGACTTCAGATTGAGATTAATCTGCGAATTCGAAACGGGACGAAAGTCGCTGTTTCAACCGTAGATACCTAAATTTAGGAACTACCTTCGGGTGTGTACCTAAATTTGGAAACTGTTATAATGTAACTAGTTTGACTAGAAACATTATCTCTATATCAGTGTTCAACCCGTTGCGGGTGAACCTTTATATTCTAGAACACTAAAGTGTTTTATTATATAAAGATGATATTGAGATAAACACATTAGATGTGAATAACAATATTTATATTTTGAATATAAATAATATCTCAAACATATAACATGACAAACTAAAAGATCAAACTGATTTGATCAGAAGAAACATATTGTGGCATTGTTGTCTGGGACACAATTAAACAAGACTCGTATATCCACACTTTCGAAGAGTGGATACTAGGACTGATTTGATTCCATTCAAAAAAGTCTACGAATCTAGTTTATTGGGCAATGTGCCTAAAACACTATTTACTTGGTAAAAGTGTAAATGCCACCAATCTGTTAGCCCTAGTTCATAGTGAAACAAGTGGGCCCATATCTAGCTAGGCTAGAGATGGATATGAATATTTCGTGACCTTTACGGATGAGGCATCGCGTTAAGGTTATGTGTCTCTTTTGAAACACAAATCGGAAACTTTCATAGTTTGGACACGAAATAGACAAACAGATTGGCTAAAGTATTAAACCGTCACGGTAAGACCATAATGGAAAATACTTAAGCAATAAGTTTCTAATATACTTGAAAGAGTATAGTATTCTTTCAAAGAGGACTCCTCCCGGAACACGTCAGTTTGACGGTTTGTCCGAACGGATAAACCGAATTTTGTTGGACATGATAAGGTTAGTTATGAGTCGCTCTGAGCTACCATTTCCTTCAACGGATAAGCCATAAACAGTGCCAAACTTATTTTGAATAAGGTTCCATTAAAATCTATTTGACAGATATCATATTAGATATGAACGGGAAAGAAACCGGGTTTCTCATTCCTGAATATTTGGGTATGCTAGGCATATGTTTGGATGATACCAAACTAAAACCCAAATTGGATAATAGCCAAATTGTGGGTTATCCTAGGGATACATAAGTATAGTACTTATACAACTCACAAGAGAACAATTAGATTGTTGCGCGCCATGTGGTTTTCCCAAGAGGAATACCGATATGCAGTGGTAAGTGGGAGGATAGTAAAACTCGATGAAAATCGGAGTAATACTGTTCCAGGCACCGAATCTTAATGGAACATAAATAGTTCATCAATGATGAAACTATACCATTAATCTTCGAATACCGTAATGGAAAATACTTAAGCATTAAGTTTCTAATATACTTGAAAGAGTAAAGTATTATTTCAAAGAGGACTCCTCCCGGAACACGTCAGTTTGACGGTGTGTCTGAACGGATAAACCGAATTTTATTGGACATGATAATGTTAGTTATGAGTCGCTCTGAGCTACCATTTCCTTCAACGGATGAGCCATAAACAGTGCAGAACTTATTTTGAATAAGGTTCCATTAAAATCTGTTTGACAGATATCATATTAGATATGAACAGGAAAGAAACCGGGTTTCTCATTCCTGAATATTTGGGTATGCTAGGCATATGTTTGGATGATACCAAACTAAAACCCAAATTGGATAAGTGCCAAATTGTGGGTTATTCTAGGGATACATAAGTATAGTACTTATACAACTCACAAGAGAACAATTAGATTGTTGCTCGCCATGTGGTTTTCCTAAGAGGAATACCGATATGCAGTGGTAAGTGGGAGGATAGTAAAACTCGATGAAAATCAGAGTAATACTGTTCCAGGCACCGAATCTTAATGGAACATTAATAGTTCATCAAGGATGAAACTATACCATTAATCTTCGAATACACAAGAACCGCGTAAGTCAGATAGAGTCAGAAAACAACCTGGGGTATGGGTTTCTGATCTCACCTCATAAAGATTTCAATCTTATTGAGGTATACCAACTGACTACGTATGAGGAAGTGATACAAGGTATCGACTCCCTATTATGACAGAGTGCCATAATATCTGAATTGGATTCCATGTATATCAACAAGTTTGGATACTAGTTGATGTACCTCAAGGCATTGTGCCTATTGGTACTATAAGTCTTCAAGGAAGACGTACATGGATGGCAACATACCAACGTATAATGCTAGGATTTTAACGGAAAGGTATCGTTATCAACATTGTGTTGATTTCGATTCAACCTTTTACCTGTTGCCACGGTAAATCCATTTGGATAATGCTTGCTAATGCTGCATGTTTCATTAGTGAAATATGTCAGCTGAAAGGGAAAATCGCTTTCCTGAAAAAGGAAACCTTTCGGAGGATGTTTGTAATATCCTGGCGGTTTTGTCGTATCAAAACTAGCAAACAAGGTTTGCAGGTTGTTCGATCCATGTTTGGATTGAAGCAAGTATAGGTTCTTGGAATTATCGTTTTGATGTAATCATAATGGTTTATGATTTAATTCAAAACGAAATGATTCTTGTGTATATAAGAGGGTTAGTGGGAGCGCACTGACAGTGGCTGTCCTATAAATAATGATAATATGTCATTTCTTGGAAATGATATTCCCATAATAATAATCGGTGAAAGCTTGGCTTTCATAAATACTCTCCGAGAAATCGTACATTGAAAAATGTACGTGACCTGGTGTCTCATACGCTTTGAGCATATGGATTCACAAACAGGCCAATCCAAGTGATAGTCACTGGATTGATGTTAAGAACATCCGTTAGTATCTAAGAGATCTAAGGATGCTGTCTTAAACTATGGAGAAGGAGAACTTGAAGTGACTGGGATCACTATTACAAGTTTCATAACCGATAAAGACGACTAAAAGTCGCAAACGGTACTATACAGTTTGAATAATGGTACAGTGAGCTGGAAATCTTCCAAGCAAGATACTGTTACCGAATAAACAACAAATGCGGGTTATTGCTGAGCTGAGGCGGCAATAGATGCCTTCTGGGTCGATAATAAATCTAATTAGATTAGATATAATTCTGTTAGCAGCTGAGCCAGGCGTCAGCACAGGCTAAAGAATTAATGGTCTCATCAACGATCCAGATACATACTTCGATATTCATCTGATTCGTTCAGATCATACATTGTAGCGATGTGATGATCGAATAAATCGCATCAGATGATAATCATGCAAATCCGCTGACGAAAGCATTTTCTCAGTAATTTGAGCAAACCGTACATAGTTCGGGTGTAAGACACTCGAGTGACTGGCTATAGGCCAAGTGGGAGATTGTTGGACAATTATAACCCATAGCGTTACTATTTGTACAGATCATGGTGTTGTTGTACAAACTAACTATGTGACAAAGGAGATTGCACTCTTATCATTTGTGATTATATCACCTAGATATATAAATGATAGGAGGTCCCTATGATTTGTTCCTGGATTGAGAATGATATGAGACAGTATCAATCCACGAAGGATAAATCATTAAATATCCATAATCAGAGAATTATCGAGATTGGACATCGATGAATGCGTAAAAGACTAGTATTACACTTGTGCGCGTTGTGAGGGCACAACGTCATAGTTCTCATATATTTGGGTATATGATACTCATGCAAGTGTAATAGGAGGTTATGTTTTACCGATGGTACGAGAAACAGCTTCGCTCTGGATAGACCCCCTCGAAATTCCATTGGTAGTATGACTATGTGTCTATGGAAGTCCGAAATCAGGGTATGTGTATTTGGTCTTAACCTGAGACTTGGACCGCTAATACTTGCGATAATCAATATACTTTGGTTGCGGTCGTACAGGGCTTTAACATGTCATTTGTACGCCAATGGTGGGTATATTGAGAATCGTAGTGTGTTGGGTGTGATGTCAAGACGGAAGTGTCACTCCAGTCATATGGAGTTGATGATCGCGCAGGGATACAGAACCGGTTCTCTAAAAAGGTTGCAACCGTCGGGATAATATGACTTGGTCATGTTTATCCGATATTAAAGAGACTAGTTGCTCGTAATCCGATATATGCTTCGTACGGGGCAGACACCGTACCAGCCCCAGGCCTTGCATGTGATCATCCGATACTGGACAGAAATATGCAATACTACGTATACTACGCCTGATATAGATCCTTTATTCATGTAAGGATATTTCTGGAGAATTGGGTAGGCATGGTGCTTTGCTAGAAGCCAACCTTGTCTTGTAAATCGGTTTAAATATAGTACGAGGTACTTACTTTTTCGGATAGTCCGACGACCGAATTTACTGCCAACATATCCGGGGATCTCATGGGTCGCTTCCCGAAGATTCACCGATGACGTATGACTCGCACTTTTATTAATCTGGGATTAATTAATGATGAGAGAGAAAATTAATCTGGGATTAATTGCGGAGATATTTTATCTGGGATAAAATATCATTTAAAGAGAGAAAATAATTAATTTGGAATTAATCGGTAAATTAATATATTCGATATATTAAACAAAATTGGATTTCGACGCGGAATTAAAATTAGATTTTAATTCGGGCGAACGAGTTAATTTAGAATTAATTTGTTAGCGACGTGAATAGTGACTTCGCTAGGCGTAATCATTTAATTACGTCACAATGGAAAATTCGTTAATTTGGAATTAGCGAACCCGAGATTATTTGTGAGCGCATTCGCATTTCGAATTCGAGTGCGGCACGCAAGTCAAATCAAGCGTCAAATCAATAGTCGCATCTAGTGTCACTTCAAGCGTCAAATCACTTATCACTTTGAGTGATGTGACTTGACAACTTGATTGAGAGATGTGACTTGATGTGTGTGGTTGGCAATTAAAGCTTTAATTGTTTGAATTTTAAAGCCAAAAATTTTGTTATATGTTTTGGAAATCAATTACCAAAATCAAATTAACACATTTCATCACTTTTTCTTCTTCATTTTCTCCATCTTCTACATGCCCATGGAGGGTTTTTCTTGTTATATTTTTTCACTGAAAAACCGTGAACAAGAAAGGGAAGCAAGTGCGATTTTGTGGCAAAATCGAGAGTGCTAGCACACTCCGGGATCATGCGAAGGTGATATGGAAGTCCACCCATGAGCCGGGAATCACCATGACGAAGCTTGGAGCTTGGAAGATGATTTAAAGGCCGAAAATAGTGAGCTCCTTCACTGCCACTGCCGAGCAGTCCTTGTGAGCAGAAATTAGTTTTTGTTGCCTCGCGCGTCGCTCAACCGATCGATGTGAGTATTCCGCGACTTTCTCGATTGTATTCATACATGTTCATGCTTGTTTATTGATCATTGGGACCTTAGTAAACTCCAACACAAGAAACCATGGAGAGAGCTTGAAGTTTCGGCCAAGGGAGAGTTGGGAGAGAAGAGAGAGTTTTGGGTATTTTGTTTTCAAAAAACAATTACAAATCACAAAGTCAAACTCTAAAAAAAATGTGTATATACTTTTCAAAAAAGAAATACAAAGTGTGTTGGACAAGTTTCCAACAAAAGCCATCAATCACTTCCATCACCAAAAGTTGATTAATGATGTAAGTGAAGTGGGCCCCACTTTAAATTCAAAATTCAAGTGGGCTTGCTCAACACACTTCGGGCTCGGGTTCGTTTAATCCGATTAAACGAAGTTTCCGTCGCAACGTAATTAAATCCAATTTAATTAAATAATAATGCCTCGTAAAATTATTACGGAAGTCGCTTACGAATTAATTCCAAATTAATTCATTCGCTTGAATTAAAATCTAATTTTAATTCCGTATTGAAATCCAATTTCAATTAATATATCTAATATATTATTTTAGCCCATATAAATAAATTAAATAGAAAAATCCAATTTAACTATTAAATTTATTTTACTGATTAATTCCAAATTAACCGCGTTCTCTTTTCTCGACAAATTTAATCCCACATTAATTCTCGACGCAATTAATCTCAGATTAATTCTTTCTCTGATAATTAATCCTAGATTAATTATTACCGTAATTAATCCCAGATTAATTATTACCGTAATTAATCCCAGATTAATTTTCTCTCTCATAATTAATCCCAGATTAATTCTGTTCGAGTCAAATGTCATTGGTGAATCTTTGGGAAGCGACCCAAGAGATCCCTGGATATGTTGGCAGTAAATACGGTCATCGGACTATCCAAATACGTGCATACCTAGTACCACGTTCTTATCGATTTACAAGACATGGTTGGCTTCTAGCAAAGCATCGTGCCTACCCAATTCTACAGAAAATATTCTTTAAAGGAATATATAATCTTTATTAGGCGTAGCATACTAAGTATTGCATATTACGATCCAGTATCGGATGTCACATGCTAGGCATGAGGTTGGAATTGTGTCTGCCTCGTACGAAGCATATATTGGATCACTGTTAACTAGTCTATATAATCGGATAATCATGATCTAGTCATATTATCCCGATGACTGCAGTACTTAAGAGTACCAGTTCCGTATCCCTGCGTGATCATCATCGCCATATGACTGAAGTGATACTTCCATCTTGACATTACACCCAACACACTACGATTCTCAGTATACCCAGAAGAGGCGTACACAGAACCTGTTAAAGCCCCGGACGACCAAAACCAAAATATACTGATTGTCGCAAGTATTAGCGATGCAAGTCTTAGGTTAAGACCAAATACACCTACCCTGATTCGGATTCCCATAGACACATAGTCATACTACCAATGTGATTCCAAGGGGTCTATCCAGAACGAAGCTATTCCCGTACCATCGGTAAATAGAACCTCCTATCACACTTGCATATGTATCCAATACTTAAATATATGAGAACTATGCCGTTACGCTTCCATAACGTGAACAAGTGCAATACTAGCATATTCCGCATTATCAATGTCCAGTCTTGATAATACTACGACTAGGGATATTTAATGATTAAACATTTCGTGGATTAATACTGTCTCATATCTTATTAATCCGATACTAATCATATGGACTTTTATCATTTATATATCCAGGTAATCCAATTATAAATGATAAAAGAACAATTTCCTTTGTCACATAGTTAATTTTGTACAAGCACACTATGTCCTTTACAAAATAGTGATGCTATGGGTCATAATTGTCCAACAATCTCCCACTTGGCCTATAGCCAATCACTCAAATGTCTAACACCTGAACTATGTACGGGTCGCTCATGCTTATGCTGAGATATCACTTTCGTCAGCGGGTTTACAAGGTTATCATCTGATGCGATTTATTCGATCATCACATCGCCACGGTGTATGATCTCACGAATCAGATAAAACCATCGAAGTACATACTTGGATCGTTAATGAGACTGTAATTTTTTAGCCTGTGATGTAGCCTAGCTCAGCTGCTAACAGAACTACTTCCTAATCAAATTAGGAATTTTATAGATCCAAAATGCTTCTTTTGCTGCCTCAGCTGCAGCAATGTAATCCGCTTTTGTTGTTGAATCGGCAACAATATAATGCTAGGAAGATTTCCAGCTCACTGTTTCATTCTTTAAACAAAATTACGTACCCTTATTGCGACTTACAGTCGTCATTATCGGTTAGGAAACTTGCAGCGGTGAACCTAGTCATCTCAAGTTCTCCTTCTCCATAACTTAAGGAAGCATCCTTAGTTCGTTTAAGATAATTAAGGATGTTCTTAACATCAATCCAGTGACCATCACCTGGATCAGCCTGATTGTGACTCCACATGCTCAAAGTTAGGAAGAAGCATCTATGCTAAAAAGAGAAGAGCTAAAAGAATGGGTGGTTGCTATAAATGTGGTCGCATGATATGTAGTACTCGTTGTTGTTCATTAGAAATGGTGTGTACGGGCCAAAATTGGGCCCAAGGATAAAATCGACATTTACCCCAGGGCCAACCACCAGACCTGGAGCCCATTAGTGAGTCCGGCCCATAGGCAAAAATATCAGACAAAAAGGCCTCATAGGCCCAAGCCCATCAACATCAAGGGAACCAACATACACCAGTTACCAGATCAAGAG
>SKCR01002884.1:0-27033 GCA_019454045.1 Zanthoxylum bungeanum | reverse complement strand
CTTTAAATAATATTGGAATAAATCACAACCCTAGATAGTTTTAATATTGAATTTTCTCAAAATATCTTTTCAACCAATTTTAGTTACTTGCCTTTAAATTTAGAATCGTCGCCTTTTCAAATCAATCAAACAACCTGTTAGATACTGGTAATCATTTGGCCCAATAAATTGATAACAAAAAGGTTTTAAGTCCTCGTGGGATCGATACTTTTTATACTACTTGAACGATACGTACGCTTGCGTTATACGTGTGTGTTTACGCCGGTCAGCGTAACGCTATGTCCTATAGCAGAATTTCGTCCCTACTCTTGTGCTTGTAGTTCTACGGACGTCTGCCACCAGGATTCAACAATCTGAAGTCGAAATTCTGCACCGAAATCGACCCCCTGGCGAATCTACTTGATATCTTTTTTAATTCGTTTCCCAAAGACCAGATTGATAATCAATGTTTTTCACAAAGTTAATCCCTCTGCAGAATATACTGTTCTATATATATAGTGACAGTTGGATCGGTTAATGATGAAATGGTGTGACTCTTTCTTTAATTGATTGAAGGATTGCATCCTTCTGATTTGAACTGCAAATCAAATCCAAGAAATCAAAAAAGAAAAAAACGTTTTCAAAGAGGCCAATTAATCACAAGAGCCCCAAGGCCCATCTTTTGACCAATTAATATATATTAAATATATATTAATTATCATGCCAACCATACATCCAAACCATACACCCAAGCCCAAGCCCAAGCCCAAGCCTTATCATCCAATTTAATATAAGTGTGCAAAGTCCACTTATAAACTTTCCATATTCCCTTTACATTTCCTATGTGGGATTCATATTACTATTTAATATACAAACTCTTACCGCTCCAACAAAGCTTCATCATCTTCAACAGTTTTTCCCTCAAAACCATTAAACTCTGTATGTTCGAACGGAATACCACAGGACTATATACTTTATACATGTAATTAATAATGTGAGAATCGTGAAGCTAGTTGGCGAGCACAAAAAAGAGAAAAATTATTAATTTAATAACCTTACCTGCTTATATTGGCGTGCAAGACATCAGTGTTTAGAAATAAAAAAAAAAAAAAACTTTCTCCTTTCTCTCTCCTTATTTTTCCTCTCTTTATTGCCGAAACTTCAAACCGCTGTAGCCGCTTCACCGTCGATCAGCCGCCACCACGCGCCGGACCGCCGTGTATCTGCCGCCGCCAGCTTTCCGTCGCCGCCAAGATCGAGCCCAGAGGCCGCCGGACGCGCCCGCACGCGCCGCCTGAAGGGGACGCTACGTCGCAGCTTCTTCTGCAATTTCCGGCCGTCTCCGGCCACTTCTGACGACCACCTCCGGCGAGTGAGCACGTTTCAGGCCGAGACCTTTCCAACGCCAGTGGTCACTTCCCGATCCGACATCGTTTGGGTTGTTTTCCATGTTATAGCTTCGGTATTTCGGGAATTGTGTTGGGAGTGAGATCTGACCGTTGGATCGACAATCCGATCGCATCAGATTATTGCTCTCGAAATTTCGAGCGTTTTGATATATATATTCGCCGTAGAAAATATTTGGTTGTGGGCCCGATCATTCTATATGACAATCAACCACTCAAATGCACACAAATATTACATCACTTATTATGAATCCAAACAGTATACACGACTGTTGTGGTTACAACACAATATTACAGAAATAAATACAATAGACGACACAAATGTCTGGTCCAACCCAAATATACAACTGTGGCACGTGGATCCAATTCTGGTACTGCTACTACTGAACAGACGGACTACCTGAAATGTTAGGGGAAAGGGGGGTGAGCTTATAAAGCTCAGCAAGTAAGCACTCATTCTCTCAACATGACCTCACCAACAAAGTATGAATACATATAAATATATATGTATATATGTTTATATAATATATGAAATTTCAGTTATCTCAGGCAGAACATACTCACAACAACACATCTCAATCAATCAAGATTTGATATCCGGATTCGGTATAATAATGGATTGAAACCAATGGGAGAGTACCTCATCACAACTCCCAAGGTTTCCCTCTCTATCAAAACCAATGGGAGAGTATCTCATCACAACTCCCAAGGGTTACCATCAACTCGAAACCAATGGAAGAGTATCTCATCACTACTTCCAAGGTTATCAATATCTCAAACCACCGATGTCTATCACATCTATCTCCAACCATTATCTACTAAATCCGGTATAGCATAACAATAATCTCACACATCATCCAATACAACACATCTCATCTCATTTCATCCATCAACTTATCTCAATATCACATAATACTCAGTATTTCAATTCATAGTACGAATATACAATTTATATCTCAAATTAGTATTCACTTTTTATGTTCTCATGTTATCGATTACTTAGTCAATTTTCCATCGAACATATATAAATATATATGTATATATATATATATTTATGTTATAATACAAATACAATATGAAAATAGCATTATATTATAATGTCATCACAACAATCATCCCACAACAATACAAACATCCATCAAACATGGCTGCTACTCCGGGTTAGTATAACAGAGGTCTGAAATATACTCAATGAGGAAGCCCCCGTACTCCCCATATCAAAACCAATAGAAGAGTCCTCAATGACAACTTCCAAGGTTTCCAACCATATCAACTCGTAAATGTGAGTAAAATATACTCAAATAGGAAGCCCCCGTACTTCCCCATATCAAAACCAGTAGGAGTGTACCTCAATGACAACTCCCAAGGTTTTCTATCATCTCATATCTGATGTATCATCACATCTCATCTCAAATCCGACCACTATTATACCAAACCCGACAGCATATCACAACAACACACATCATCCACACAATCACATCTCACATCCAATCCACAAAAATCTCATCTCAATAATTATGATTTCATATTATCATACTTTCAACATCTCAATATTATATCTCCACAATATATATATATATATATGATATACCATTATATTTATATATACCGACTCTCACAACAATCATCAAACATCAAACAATATGTTAAGAGAATCACCACAGAGTGTACTTACCTCTATCCATGCAAAAGCCCTTAATCCTCGCTAAAAATCTGAAAAATGTAAAATTACGATCAGGTCCCTCAATTTATCCAAAATTACGATTTTACCCCTAAACTTTTCCGATACGCCCAAATAGTCCTAAAATTCTTAAATATTACTATTTAATCCCTAATTAGCAGATTTTACAGTTTTATCCTCTTAATTATGCAAATTTACAATTATATCCAAAACTTTCCAATTTTATCATTTACACCCCCAAAACGGTAATAATTACATACCGAGCTCCAACGATCTCCAAACCTCTCAAAGAAAGATCCACTGGTCAGCCAATATCTCAAGGATCACTGCGACGGCTTCGGAACTTGCTGATACGCTTAACGAGGAAAGCGGGCCCCACAACGAAGATCGGGCCCCACAACGAAAAAGCGGGCCCCACCACCAGAAACTTTCAACGGTGAAAAATATACCAAAATGCTCGTATAATCGAGAGCAACAATCTGATGCGATCGGATCGCCGATCCAACGGTCGGATCTCAACTTCCAGTACAAATCCCGAATTACCGGTAAATATAAAACGGAAAACAACCCAAACGATGTCGGATCGGGACGTGACCACCGGCGTTGGAAAGATATCGGCCTGAAAAGTGCCCACTCGCCGGAGGTGACGTCATAAGTGATCGGAGGTGGCCGGAAAAATGCAGAAAAGCCGGCGAAGAATCGCTCACTTCCGGCGGAGAGTGGCGGCGCGTCCGGAGTACGATGACGTCGATCTTGGCGGCGCTGGAAAGCTTACGGCGGCAGCTTTCAGGAGGTCCGGCGCGTGGCAGCTACTGATCAACGAAGGAGTGGCGGCGGCGATTTGAAGTTGGCAGGGAGAGGGAGAGTTTTTGGAAAGAAAAGAAAAGAAATAGGAGAGAAGGAAAGACTGAGAGGAAAAGAAAAATTTGACACGGTCCCTTAAAAAAAAAATGTCGTCTCTCAATTATTATTATTTTTTTTATAAAGCCAAACATTTTTTTTTTCTTCCTACCCCACTGCTTATCATTATTTATTTTTATATAAGGTATCACAATCTACCCAGCTTACAAAAATTTCGTCCCCGAAATTTCTCAATCCTCAATGGTTCTGGATATTACTCCTTCAAATCATGTTCCACTTCCCAAGTCGCATCCTGAATGTGATGATTGTTCCACAAAACTTTCCTATTGATTCTACTCAACAAACAGTCTCGTTCGGATCAACCTGATCCTATCAAATGTCATATCTACCTAGTTTAAGCCAAGAATCTGTCCATCTCCAACTTCGCCCCAACCAACAAAAGTCTTAAATCGCCTCTCTCGTAAAGCCTTAAATGGAGTCATGTCGATTCTAGTCAAAAAGCTATACTTATAAGCAAACTCGATCAAATGCAAATGTTCACCCCCAACTCCCATTTATGTCACAACACACAACCTGAACAAATCTTCTAACATCTGAATAGTCCGCTCTGACCGACCGTCTGTTTGAGGGTGGAATGAGGTGCTCGTATAAATCTTTGATCCGATAGTCTTCTAGAAACTCTCCCGAAAATGAGAAGTAAAACCGAGAACTCTATCCGATACAATCGATCACGTCACTCGAATCGCTAAAAAGTGAGCAGACATATACAATCGATTCCCTGCTACACAAATTGCATCATAACCATACCGCGTCTTCGACAACCATACCACAAAATCCACCACGATATTTTCCCATGGCCACTCAGGTCTAAGTGAAGACTGGGGTAATCCAACTGGATGTTGATGCTCTCCTATATCCTACTGACAAACTAAACTCCGAGGTATAAACACTTAAATCTCTCTCTTCATTCCCAACACACCATTAATCTCCTCTAGATTTTGATACATCTTAGTACTCTCAGTTTTCATGTAATAAGGATTATCATATGTCTCACCCAAAATCTCATACTTAAGCGTTCCAGTATGTGGTATTACAACTCTATTACCAAATAGTTATACATCCTCTGAACTCAGTCTGAAAGTAGTAGTAGTCCATTCCTCACAATCTCTGCCCTCCAATTTTCCACATTGGTCAAATTGCCTTGTGCTATAATAATTCCATCTAACGGTGTGGTTCAAGCCTCATATAGACAAGAATACCCCCACTACAAAACAATATGAAAGTCAAACATACCAATGTCATCTCCTCGAACATTCTCTGTCTAACGTTCAAAAATTAACTAACATTCTTCCACTTAGCGTATCAGTAACTTCACCGTCGATTAGCCGCCACCACGCGCCGGACCGCCGTGTAGAAAGCTTCCGCCGCAGCTTTCCGTCGCCGCCAAGATCGAGCCCAGAGGCCGCCGGACGCGCCCGCACGCGCCGCCTGAAGGGGACGCTACGTCGCAGCTTCTTCTGCAATTTCCGGCGTCTCCGGCCACTTCTGACGACCACCTCCGGCGAGTGAGCACGTTTCAGGCCGAGACCTTTCCAACGCCAGTGGTCACTTCCCGATCCGACATCGTTTGGATTGTTTTCCGTGTTATAGCTTCGGTATTTCGGGAATTGTGTTGGGAGTGAGATCTGACCGTTGGATCGACGATCCGATCGCATCAGATTATTGCTCTCGAAATTTCGAGCGTTTTGATATATATATTCGCCGTAGAAAATATTTGGTTGTGGGGCCCGATCTTTGTTGTGGGGCCCACTTGCCTCGCTGAGCATCCTAATTAGTTCCAGAGCCATTCGTTGCTGTTTTCTTCTCAACTTTGTTGTTTGGAATTTCGGGCTAATAATCGTTATTGACTTTTGCGTGAATCGAGGTAAGTACACTCTGTGGTGATTTCTCTTAACATTTGTTTGATGATTGATGGTTGTGTGAGTTGGTAAATAAATATATATATAAATATATATTGGCATTATTTATATATATATATATATATATTTTTCATATTTGTGAGATATTATATTGAGATATTGAAAGCATGATAATATGAAATCATGATTGTTGAGATGAGTTTGATTTGTTTGGATGCGAGAGGTGATTGTATTGGATGATGTGTGTTGTTGTGATATGCTGCCGGGTTTGGTATAATAGTGGTCGGATTTGAGATGAGATGTGATGATACATCAGATGATATGAGATGATAGAAAACCTTGGGAGTTGTCATTGAGGTACACTCCTACTGGTTTTGATATGGGGAAGTACGGGGGCTTCCTATTTGAGTATATTTTACTCACATTTTACGAGTTGATATGGTTGGAAACCTTGGAAGTTGTCATTGAGGACTCTTCTATTGGTTTTGATATGGGGGAGTACGGGGGCTTCCTCATTGAGTATATTTCAGACCTCTGTTATACTAGACCCGGAGTAGCAGCCATGTTTGATGGATGTTGGTAATTGTTGTGGGATGATTGTGTGAGATGATATAATAATATATGCTATTTTCATATATTATATTATATATATTTATTATATAATCTTATTTTGTTGGTGAGGTCTTGTTGAGAGAATGAGTGTTTACTTACTGAGCTTTATAAGCTCACCCCCTTTCCCCTAACATTTCAGGTAGTCCGTCTGTTCAGTAGTAGCAGTACCAGAATTGGATCCACGTGCCACAGTTGTATATTTGGGTTGGACCAGACATTTGTGTCGTCTATTGTATTTATTTCTATAATATTGTGTTGTAAACCACAACAGTCGTGTATACTGTTTGGATTCATAATAAGTGATGTAATATTTGTGTGCATTTGAGTGGTTGATTGTCATATAGAATGCTCGAGCTAAAGAAGTCTTCGAACCTCTTTCTAGGGTTGGGCCCGCTCTAGGGAGGGGGTCGTGACAAATAAAATAAGCTTATTTAAAAATTAAAATTATGAAACTACGTCGTTTTGACTCTCAAATCCCCAAAACCTAAAACACTTGAGAAAAATCCATTCCTTATTGAATTTTCTTCCATCTTCATGCCTCAACGTTTTCAAAAGAAAAGCCACTATTGTTAATATTTCTTAGTGTTTTCAAAAGCAAAGCCACCAATGTTGATATTTCTTAGTGTTTTCAAAAGGAAAGTGATGAGCGGTTAATACACCTATATTTCCCACCCTTAATCTTAATATTTTATGAGTTATCTCGAGCATTATGAGCGAATTGATGTGTTTTGCAGCTAAAATCGGTATTAAGATTTAATGGAATTAACTATGGACGAAAATGACAAAATCCAGAAGAAACGGGGGCAAAATCGGAAACATAATGCGTGTCCCGACGCTGAGTTGCGCGTTGAAACGCGCTATAGAGAAAAGCTAAGACAAAAAGAGTCTGGAATTGTCTGTGTCATGACTCAGAAGCTTCCACAACCTTGAATTTGTTTGGTTATGGGATGACCAAAAGTAAATTTGGCGAAAAATAAGAAACACACAAGAAATCGAAAAGAAAAGGGTTAACGTAGTTCGGTGGAGCTTATCCAGCCTACGTCCACGGTCACAAAGCGGGGTGGGGTTCTTTTATTACAAAACCGAGCTCGACCGTCCTGTTTGGGTGAAGGTCTAATGAAACCGATCATGTTGTGCTATTCCTTACAAGTAGTTCTCAAATGAAAGATTTCGTAACCTTTACAAATGTGATCAACCTTCCTTTATATACTACTTAGTACATGACACTATTTCCGTATCCTTGTGACGCCAGCCCTGCAGCTCTGCGGATTTCCGATGATTTGACAGGTTCCTTCCTCCAGACTGCCATCGCCGAAAGTAAGATATACCTTCTGAATTCTTGTCACATCACGCAGTAAATGTGCATTGTCAGATCTTTTCATTAATGATGACAGCCTGTTGAATTTCGAAAGTGATAATTTTTGAGGGAAAATCTAGCTGTTCCGATCTCACTTCGGTCCTCAAGAGGTCGGTCAAACATCGAACTGATTTGCTCCCGCCACTTCCGACCTGATCCACAATATTCGAGCTATCAATCCTGAGAGTGAGTAGAAATGAACCGAGCTACCGGGCTAGTGGTCGGTCTCGGCTCATTCGTTGCCGGTCTTGAAGAACTGAATCCCATTGTGTCATCTGGTAGCCCAAACCTGGGAGACCATGCCCGGGTTCCACGTCGGGCTGAAAAACGATACCTACCTTTTGATTCTTGGTTCTCTTCAAGTGGAATTTCCCTCTTTACCCTTACCGAACTGCTCAAAAACCTTGGCCGCAGAAATCCCCATCAACAAAGTGAAAGCACAGTTATTACAAAAAGCACAAGGCTGGCTTTGTCTTACATCGAAATTCAAATGCTGAGGGTATATAAGCAGCTCCTTATTAAACTTGTCAGGTGTGAATCATATCTGTGTAATATGTACCCAAACTGAGCTCCATTCAAACTGCACTTCGAGTCATGAACCTAATGTGGTCCATTTAGTGGAGTCAGAACATTGATTTAATAAGGAAAAAAAATTTGATTTTCATAAAAAAATATTAGATATTATTCAATTTAGTGGAGACAAAATCAAAATTATCTTATTAATAAACTAGACTTTTCATTATTTATAAGACAAATTTTAATAATTTTTCAGATTAAGATATAGTTCTGCCATCAAGTGCAGTGGGCTTCTTACTACTCTAGGCAAAACATTGAGGATCTTTACACAGGTTACAATTCAACTAATGCTTTCAACTATCTCGCCAATATCTATTTCAATTAAGTATTCTCATCTCGGTTATCCTCAGATTTTTGGACAAGTCGATGTTTTATTAGCTAATATTATGTACTATATAATATTGTAGGTCTCACAACCAGCCGGAAAAATTAATTTAACACCAAGCTATTGGGTGATTAATTTCCCAAGTGATTGTATATTTATTTTGTTATAAACAAAGTGATATATGTTTATAAAACTCCTCCAACCAATTTTTTGTTGACTTAAAATTTTTAAATTTAAAGAACAAATTATCTTAATTAAGGGATAGTCGGATTTATTCAAACTACAAATTTTATTAAATTGTGTTTGTGTATGGTATAGAATGTAGGTAAAGAGAGCTAATATGGTGTCTAGGTGGAGATTACTGGTGTGACACAAAAGTTAAGTTCTTGAAACTAAATTTGCTTCGCATTAGCATTAATTAGACAGAAAAAATATGAACATAAAAATATAAGAATTATTAAATATATACAAATTCAAGAAAAGTAACCCCATAACTAAACCAATAATCAACCAATTTCCAGAAACAAATAATCAAGTAAACATCATCAAATTTTAATATTTTCTTCATCTTCAAAGTACATGCAAGGCTCAAGAACTTGAAACTTCAACTTCAAACAGTCCCTTCTGCTCAGGTTTCTCATCATCAATTGCCGCCGGTGCCGGTGCCGGTCCCAAACGAAGCTCCAACAAAGCTTCATCATCAACAACAATTGTTCTCTCACCTTTCTCTTCTTCAGTGTATATTATCTCCTCAAAACCATTAAACCCTTTAACAATCTCTTCATCTGCTAGTGGCGGATAGTTAAGATCAATAACAAATTTCGGCTTTTGAGTCATGTTGATTGACGAGTGACAGTGTGAGGGTTACGAGAAAATTAAATGCAGGCAGGATTATAGAACTTATGTTAATTAATTATGTGTCAGAAATAATTTTCGGTTTGTTTGTTACCATCTTTATAAATATTAATTGCAAGAATCCAATAACAGTAAGGACACTGTAATTGGGTCGGTTGCCACTTGCCATAAGGATTAAGGAGACCAAATGCCTTTCTGATTGTTGTTCCCGCGTAAAAGTCAAACTATAGTCAATTTTAACTTAAATTTATTAATTTCATTTATAATTGGGCCATGGCTGAAAATCTTCACTAGTTGGGCCGGCCCGCATCTTAATTTAGACCCAAGCCCATGGTCTAGGGCCTATATTGGTAATTTTAAGCTATATAATAAGGCCTGGAATATTTTAATTAAGGTGCACATTTATGATAAGACATATTTTAATTAAGGTGCATATTTGATGATAGTGATGTCACATTTATATAATAGAGAGCTTCAAACGCGACTTGTAGGAGTGGACGTAGATATTATTGGTCGAGCCATTATAAATTTGGTGTCAATTTCTCTAACTAAATTTCTTTAATTTTTTACAAGCTTTATATTATTTGTAACTTGTCATTGAGGAAATTAATTTTAAAAATTGAATTTTAAGTTTAATTGGTAAAACTACTAGTTTGGTAGCGTAAAATCGACAAGATTTATAAATTCTGCATTATTTGACCATTACCCAATTCACCACATCTTGAGTATAGATATTTTTTATTTATTTTTGGAATCGTTGGAAACCTCACCGTCAAATCACTACTTCCGGGCTTAAGCGGAGCAGGTAAAACCCCCGGCTGTCCCAAGCTTTTACAAGAAACGCACTCCCTGAATTCGAAACTAGAACCTCAAGGTGAGATCCTGAACCCTACACCACCAAATCACGTCATTTGGGTACAGTATAATAATTGTTATTTGTGTGCTTATAGGTTAATCACAGTACCATCAAGCAAACAAGCATACATTTATCCTATTAAGCAATATTGACACTGATGTTATAGATTTATATATATAGTCAAGCTTAAGATCGTGATAGTTCAAGTTACTACAGTAATCTAATCATTTATCACATATTTTTAACTTATATAGCTTTTGCTGTTGGCTTCATTTTCAAGAATGAGTCATGCACATGGTAAAAGGATCTTTTTTTTTTTTTTGCTTTTGCGGAAGAAATTCCTTTACATTGCTCCAGTTACATCATTAATAAAACCCTAAATAACAGTGATATTGAAGCCAACAAAATTACATTAGATCATTTCACACTTAGGGTTCAATAACCCTTGAAAAAATTTTCTGTCCAGGCGCAAGAATGTGCTTCGGATCAAAAACCTTCTTGTTGTCTTGAAATTTCCTCCATCGATTTCCAAAATGACACTTCCATTCCTCTTCAGATTTGTTGTGAGGGATGTATAGCTTGAAATCGAATCCCATTTCTTTGCAATATAGAACAATCACTACAAAAATTATGCCATTTAGCGTCGAAACTAATCGATGCAAAAAGCCAAAATTTCGACGCAAATGTAACTTAGCGTCGAATTAATTACACGCAAAAATTGGACGCCCAAACATGGACGAGAATAATATTTAGCGTCGAATAAAAGATATTCGACGCTAAAAACTATCATTTGGCGTCCAATTTATTTCGACGCTAAATAAAAGTTTCTGACGCTATAGGTCAGATATTGCGATGAAATATTTCGACGCTAAAAAGTAGACTTTTAGCGTCGTTTCGTTTCGACGCTAAAGTATATTAAAAAAATAATATTTGTATACTTACAGCGGTGATTTTTTAACTATTAGCGTCGAATATAGTCGACGCCAAAAACACATTTAGCGTCGACTAGTTCGACGAAAATAGTTAAGAAATGTGTTTTTTTTTTTTTAAAAAATATTAATTTACTGCTTTTTGGTCTAAAATAATTAATTCAATATTTTAATTATTTGAAAAAAAATTCCTGATTAATAACAGAATCACGAAATATTATAATATTTATTTTATTATTATATTGAATTTTTTTTTAAAAAAAATACATATTATATTAAAACTATTTGTTTAAAATGTTTATACAAATGAATATAAAATTTATTGCTACTGTGATGGAGGGGCGCTCGAGCCCAATGCACACTGACTGAGTGAGGCCTTCAACATCTGCCGGAAAGCCAGCATCTGCTGTTCGAACTGCTCCAACTTCTTCTCGTGGTCCACCTTGACATGTTGTAGCTCCTCCTTAGTCTTCTTCAGCTCATCTTGGGTGGTGACTAGCTGGTCTTGGGTGGTGGCTAGCCGGTTTTGGGTGGTGGCTAACTGGTCTCGAAGAGAGGATGCATTGTCCGAATTAACAGTATTGCGTGCAGATGACGTCGGCTTATTACGAGTGCCAAGGCCGACGTTGTAAGCTGTCTGATTCTTGAAAACCAATTGCGACAACTGCTCATATGGTATCGGGTCGGACCCTGTCTCCTGAGTTTGATGTTGGAGTTCCATCATTTCGTTCTGTTTAAAAAAAATAAGTTAATGTTAGAATTTGAAAAAAAAATTAACATATATAATAATAATTATTTTATTTTAAAAACTGAAACTTACATAGCAGCGTTCGGCTTCTTCATTTATCCATTTGTTTTTCTTATTGTAATGCGTCACTCGGAAAAAATCTGGAAATAATTGCACCTCACTTGTGCTACTCTGTTAAAAACAGAAAATACATTTAGTATTATTCGACATTAGTAAAAATAATGAACTGTTAAATTTTACTTTAGGATATATTTACCTCAGAATGTTCGGCACGATGTTGGATAAATGGCTTCGAACCTCCACGGTGGTTAAAACGCAAGTGACTTCGATTTTCCACATTTGCGTGACATTTATCCTATATTTAACAACACTGTAAGTACCGAAAACAAAGAGAATTGTAAATTTCCGTTTATTTTAAAATTTACCTCGTGTTTCTTGCTAGACCAAAGCTCACATAAGAATGTCCAGTCTTACTCCTCTATAAAATCAGGTTTATGTTGTGGAGCATCTGAAGGTCCATGTTTGTCGAATATTGGTTTCAGGACTTTTGTCATATAATACTTATAACGTTCCCCATGTGGTAGTCAATATACTGTTGGACATTCACTTTGGTCAGATCGAAGTCGAATCACTCCTACAGGAATAGCAACCGAGTAAAAATAAGTATAAAATAAAAATTTTAACTAACAAACAATATCGAAAACTTAATACTGTAAGAAAACTCACAAGTACCGAAGAGAAGAGCTGGTTGATTTTCGTCTCTCACTGTATCTTTCTCCAAGAAACGTAGTTTTGGGGAGCTTCAAACCGATTTGTAGCACCTATGGCTGTAGTAAACTTTAAATTATGTTGTCCGACTTGACTTTGTCCGTCATCTGATATCTCTATCCGGATACGGCCGTGAGCCTTAACGTGCTTAGCCAACCCCAGGCCACGGGTGCGTCTTCGATCCTTCGTTGTATTCGACTCACCTGTGCTAGCAGAGACTCCATCAGGGCCAGTCGTCCTTGCTGATGTAGATGGAGTCGCATTAGCTCATCTGCGATTGCCCGGTGCCATCTGCAAAAACACACAAAGTTTCAGGTTTCCATCACAATATATTATTCAGAACATGAATTAAGAAACAAGTTTTAAAACATGAATTGAACACTTAAATGGAAATCACAAACTAAAAAAATATATAAATCCAAATCTTGATGTAAATCGTATATAATTTAATCGTAAATTAAAGCTATGATATGGCCATGCTTAATTAGTGAATATGCAAGCATATGAGTAAATGAAATCAATAAATTGCATTACAATTATCTTATTTAGATAACTTTATAAAGAATTTAAGTGTCTGCACACTAAGCCTCAAAACAAATGTTAATCCAACATATATAAGAAAATTAATTTACAAACTAAAGCTATAACTCCATGCCTCCAGAGTAAATGTTGTAGTAGCATCATTTTGTTGTAAATGTGTCTCAATGCCTGTTTTCCTCTTCTTCCCAGCAGTATTATGAGTTTCATCACCCTCTCTACTTCTTTTCCCTAATATATACAATTGGTGCATTATGATATACATTTGGTGAAACACCTGATTAAAATGATGGGCCCTTCCGACATAAAGAAGTTCTTACCTAAGGTTATATGAAGCTTAATTAAACCTTTTCTGAGTTTCTTTGTTCATTCGATGGGAGTGGTGCTTTTCTAGGGGTATCAGTAAGACTATTAATTTTTAATATCAATTATTAGGTGGTCTTAGGTTGGTGAGAGTTCATTCATTCTAGTAAGACTATTAATGTTAGGATAAAAATAAATATACAATGTTAGGCCTTACAATTGTCTCAAACCATTTAGGAAATTCTTTTTTGTGTCTTCCATCAACGTTATGGTCACCACCACATTATAGCATTATAATATGTTGCCTACAAAAAATGAGTTAGGTTAATGTATGGCAAAAAAAATATAGTTATGCACCGAAAAGACTTACGTTAAATACGGTTGCACGTTATCGCAATTACTCAATATAATCCAATGCGCACGTTGAACTTCCTCAAATATCAGTAATTTGACACCTACTGCTCCAAATGGTCTGTAATTTTGACGGAACACTGTGATATCTTGCTTATTACTTGCATCTTCATCATAGTTTCGTGGCCGACGATTAAAATGAGTTTCAATATTCTGCATGTACATCGAACAAAATGTTATTGCTTCACTGATTACAACAGCTTCTGCTATTGACCCTTCAGGTCCCTCCTTGTTTTTCACATATTGTTTGTAATGTCCCAAAGCCCTGCAAATATAACAACAAGTTTGCATTAATAATAAATTTAATGCACATAAAAAATTTAAGAATGTAATATTTAAAACCTTATAGTACCTCTCAATGGGATACATCCATCTGTAATGGACATGACCTCTCTTCCTAGCTTCAGCCGGTAAATGCACGGCCAGATGTACCATCATATCAAAAAAAAACGGGTGGCAATATTCGCTCCACCTTGTATAGGATTATCACGATTCCTCGCTCAAGTTCGTCAATAACAGATGTGGTTAATGTCCTCTAACATAATTGTTTAAAAAAGCCACATAGATCAAGTACGACGTCACATACATTCGGGGGCAGATAAGGTCAAATGCCAACAGGAAGGAGAATCTCGAGAAGCACATGACAATCGTGACTCTTTAACCCTGTTATTGTATCATCTTTGACCCAACGCCCAATATTCGATGCATAATCATCAGGAAATTTAACCATTTTCAGCCAATCACATAATGATTTTCTCTCTGATTGAGTTAGCACGTAACTAGCAGGTGGCTTAATAAGACCTCGAGAAGTGAGTTGTAAATGCAATTCACTGCGAATTCTAAGATCTTGTAGGTCCAATATAGCATTTACAATGTCTTTTGTCTTATCCGGAATATTGAATAGTGTGCCCACTAAACTCTCACATATATTTTTTCCTATATGCATTACATCCAAATTATGTCGCAAACTCAGAGTCCCCCAATATTCTAACTAAAAAAAAATTATCTTTCATGTCCAATTCAACTATTTAGGTTGACATTTTCGATTTTTATCTCTATTATTAGGATGTTTCCCTGGGGTGCTGTCTCTGAGATGTTGATGTTGGCAAAGTATGTCGAATCGAGACAATGTACTGGGCATATGAGGTTCTTATTGACCGTTGAATAATTTACTCATCCGCCAAGGATGACTCAACTCAAGAAATCTCCTGTGCCCTGTGTATCCTATTTTATTCTGTAATCGTTGCGAAGGTGTTTGACCCGCACAAACTGGACATGTCATGTATCCCTTAGTGCTCCATCCAGATAATGAACCATAAGCTGGAAAATCATTAATGGTCTATAATAATGCGGCATGCATCTGAAAATACTGCTTGGAAGCTGCATCATAGGTATGCACACCCACATTCCATAATGTTTGTAACTCCTCGACCAATGGTCTCAAGTAAATATTCATATCTTTACCAGAGAAACGTGGACCATGGATAAACAATGACATAAACATGAACGGATCCTTCATACATTTCCATGGAGGTAAGTTATATGGAATAACAATAATGGGCCACATGCTATAAGAGTTGTACATATTCCCAAATGGGTTAAAACCATCAGAGACAATACCTAACCTGACATTACGGGGGTCCTCAGCGAAACGGGGGTACATGTCATCAAATTTCTTCCACTCGGTTCCATCCGCATGATGTCTAAGTATGCCCTCCGCACCGACCCTCTTTCATGATGCCACATCATGTCAGTCGCTGTGTTTCGTGACATGAACAACCTCTGCAGCCTTGGCGTTAAAGGAAAATATCGCAATATCTTTTTAGGCACTTTCTTCCCCATATCACAGACTTTGTACCAAATTTCACCACATATCGGACAATATTCAAGTGATTCATTCTCGGCACAAAATAATACATAGTCATACTAAAAAGCATGAATGGATTCATACCCCATTCCCAGATCACACAACATTTTCTTTGCCTCGTAATACGACTTAGGCAATTCGCTTCTAACCGGTAACATATGCCCCAGTAACTCTAGCATTATATCAATACTCTTGTTGGTCATTCTGTTGATCACTTTAATATGTAATAATTTCACAACGAAATTCAAGATCGACATTCCAGCACCTTCAAATGGAATTTTATTTGCCTCATCAAGTAGTTCACTAAATAAATTTTGATCATTTCCACTTAACACTGGCATGTCACCACTAACACTATGACCAAGTTGTGGACCTTGTAAGTCATGCAAAGCATCGGTTAACTCATCGTTTGCAAGTTGATTGTAACTATTTCCCCTTCATCGGAATCAATAAATCGTGACTGAGAATTATACTGCTCACCGTGATAAATCCATGAACGGTAAGTTGGTGATATTCCTGACATGTATAAATGATTATGAACTTCATCTAACCATTTACTTTTCCTATTCAAATAATTTGTTCATGGACACCGAACACGACCTTCTGCATCAATGTGTTGCTTTGTGACTTCCATTAACTCATACGCTCCATTACGATATTCAACACTTAATCTATCCAGCGAGATCATCCAATTTCTATCTATTTCAGCCAAATACCTAAATATAATAATATAATTATTAAACATCATATTACACTCATTAACATTACTACTTCGTTAATTATTTATTTAAGCTTCATATACATATATGTTTAGTTGATAAATTAATTAGTTGACAAAAAAAAAATATTTAGTTAATTAACTAATCTACATATATGAATCATAAACCACTAACAAAAAATATATAATAAATATAATCATAAAAAATGAAAATAATAAAGTAATATGAAATATTTAAGTGAGATATATAATTATTCTTTGCAAATATAAAGAAAAATAATAAAGAAATATGAAAGAAGATTTACCTTATGGAAAATTAATTACAATTTTATTTAAAATTTGTAGGAGAGTTGTGAAGTTGCAGAGGAGAGAGTCTCATATTGAAGAGGATGAGAGAAAAAAGCAGAAGGGGATAATGGTTGGTGGCATTCTGTATTTTAATCAATTTTTAGCGTCGAATAAACAATTCGACGCTAAATGTCGGGATTTTTAGCGTCGA
Organism: Zanthoxylum bungeanum; assembly: GCA_019454045.1. NCBI lineage: Eukaryota > Viridiplantae > Streptophyta > Magnoliopsida > Sapindales > Rutaceae > Zanthoxylum > Zanthoxylum bungeanum. The sequence continues at coordinate 9,826 of SKCR01002884.1, read as the reverse complement.
TATTAAAAGTATACGCTAAAGATAAAAGGATTGTCGGTGGTATCTTCATAGACCTTTAGCGACGCAATTTCATCGACGCTAAATGTCAAGTTTTCGGCATCGAATACGTGTTTCGACGCTATAAGGCTTACTTTTAGCGTCGAAATACTATTCGACGATAAAAGTTGAACATTTGGCGTCGCGTATGATTTTCGTCGCTAAAATCTTCATAATTGGCGTCGAATATGAATTGCGACACTAAAAGTGATTATTAGCGTCGAAAGTTATTTCGACGCTAAAGTATTGGACGCTAAAAATCCATTTTCTTGTAGTGAATCTGGCGATTTTGCTCAACCAATTTTATATCCAAAGAGCCATCCACGTGCGGAGAAGTAAACCGGAGCAACGCCACGACATAGAAGATTTCCTCGTCCGGTGTCATTACTGAGATACGATCATCCCACCTAATAAATAACAAGAAAAATTAACTACATCCAAATCCATTTTATTTCCTATCACAATTCAAAATGTAACAACTCTTATTGAACAGTATTTGGTTAGTATACACACAGCCTAATAAGAAAAAAAAATTATAAAATGAAAAGATGGTGCTAACTATTAAATAATTATCGAATAAATGATAATTATATTTCATATAGTTACACATGTCATATTTATTTAGCGTTGTTTTGAAAACTGGACCAATCGAAGCGGGAACCGACCATGAGTCATGATGAACGATTAAAATTCCTATATTTTCCGCCCATCTATCTTAATATTTTGTATGTAATATCAAGTTTTATGAGCAAATTTATGTATTTTGGGTGCGTTTTTGTAGGTCAAAATAATGTCACGACTCAATGGAATTTATTATGAATAAAAACGATAAGATACGTAGCAAATCAGGGTGTGTTTCGGAGTCAAAACATGTGTCCCGATGCTTGGCGCACGTCAAGACATGCGCAAGACCAATTATCAAACATAATGCAAATTGAAAATTTGTGGCTGAGCAATTCGCGCGTTGTGACACCCATGCATGTGTCACAACGCGCGCCAAGTTAAGGCAAAGAAGTCGCGAAGCGTTTACGGGAGATTTTCCCCCAATTTGTCTTGAATCCAATTTTTAAGTAGGAAACGCCACTTGGACCTCCTATATAAGTACAAGTTCGTCCCAAAACCTAAAAGGAAGCCTTAAAACATATTTTGGAGCCTCTAGATCATAGAAGAACGCCTAAAGCTAGACAAGAACAAGCGCATCAATCTAGAGTTGGAGTTTGAAGCTGAAGGCTGCAAACGATAGTTTCTTTATTCTATTTTCTCTCTAATTTTATCTTTTATGAGTTCTTGTCTTGTATTTATGATTAGTCTGTGTTTATTGAATATTATGAGTAGATAATTCATTAAATCTAATGTTGTAATGGATCTCAATTTTAATTAATTTAATTGCATATTTTTATTTTGTTGGGATTGTTATTTATTATTTATTATTATCCGTGCTTGAACGCATATTTTATTTATCTGGCCTGTAATAGAATATTCTTGGTAAATCCTTAGGAATTCGATGAAAGAAATTAGGATTTGTCGTGGGAAAAAAAGTGCATTATCCATAACCCTGTATTTTAGTCAATTTTGGATCTTTAACATGCTTAAATAACATATACGATATTTTCTTGCTAAAATTAATATTTATTATTTCCATACCTTTGACAAAATATAAGAGAATATATATATTATATATATATATATATAATATATATATATATATATATATATATATATATATATATATATATATTTATAGTGATAACAATAACAAATCAATCACATTTAACTCAAATCACTAATTACATTAACAAATTCATTCACCTATCAAAAAGTATTTATTTAATTAAGTTCATTTACCCATATAAATGATAAATATATTTATTATATCAAATTCATTCACCTATAATTAACAAAAATATTTATTAAATCAAGTGCATTAACCCACTAAAAATGGGAAATGTATTTATTAGATTAAGTTCATTAATAGGTTAATGCTCCAAATATTTCATAATTTTAAAATGACAAATGGTAACACCATACAAAAGAGTGGACAAAAATATATATATGTATGATATGTAAGAAGGGGTGTACTTGCTTGATTCTCAGCATAAGGCGAAGAAATGGTACACCAGCATGGGCCTACCGATCCATCCTTCAAGATCTCATTGAATACCGCACGATTAAATTCGGCGAGGTTTTAACCATGGATGGGGTGAGACCCACATCTTGTTGGCCTTTGCATGTTCCTCTGCACGTTTTACTCGTAATAAGAAATCTACGTAGCTTGATGAACATTAAAAAGTGTAAATTTAATATAAGAGAAATTAATTACACTTATAATTTCATTAATCCCATTAATTTAACACATCTATGAAATAACAATTAAATTTATATTTTTTATATTTTATTATGATTTTTATTTTCTATGTATGTAAAATACTGTTTTGGAAGCTCAACGGGAAAAATAGATTTGAGATCTAAATTTCATGACCCAAGATACCCAAAAGAGTGTGATAGCTAGATTCAAATCGAACTTGAAAAATACTCACCGTGTTTAGATTGACAGCAAAATGAGCTTATGATGTATTTAACTACCCATGTATTTTATATAAATATATAAAATAAAACAAAACAAAACAAAAGCAAAAAGTAAAAAAAGCAAAAGCAAAAGGGGGAAAAGGAATAATTAAAATCCATCAAATTCAGTGGATGATTTATGAAATTAAAAAAAAAAAGGATAATAAGAAAATGATCCACAGGTAACTTGCTTTTGCAAATTGCAAAATTAAGAAAGATGTGTCAAAGCAATAGAGGTGCTCAGTACCTCATTTTCCTTAGAAAAAATTCATGGGTCTCTTTTGAGACTTATGGAGATGAGCTATTGTATGTATTTATATTTTGTAATTTATTTTTATATTAATAAAATTATGAGTGTTTTTATTTATCTTGTTATGCTACTTTGTATCCTACTAGGGTAAAAAGTGAAGTTCGTGATATGAAAATATATGTGATTTTTATTTATATTATATTTATAAATTGTGATTATTTCCCAGATAAATTCGTACTCTTTCTAATTTATTGAAGACTCTTGACTAGCTGTAGACAGTCTCTGATTGGCACAAATAATACTTGAAACCCATAAATATGAGAGAGTAGACTATTAAAAATATAGATTAGTTATAAATAATAGGGTTCTACATGTTTTGGCTTATTTAGTACATTGACATGACTAATTATCGACACGGCGGATTAGATGTGTTGACATAATTAATACCTGATAATCACGAAATAAACTGATTCAGAAATAGTTATAATTTATACTTTATAAAAAATAAAAATTATTTTATATTTGAAATATCAAGAGTTGATCCTCAAACCCCAATATTTTATTTCATTTTTTTATTAGTTGAATTATTATTTTATCATATTAACTCTATTTTCTGTGTATCAACCCCATACTCACCGAGCTATTTTATTACTCCGACACTCTTATATTTGGGAGTAAAAAATCACTTTGTGAGTGTGCCAAGTTTTTAGCGCCACTGCCGGAGAATAAAATTTAATAGATAAAATAATAATATAATATTATTGTATTTTTTCACCTTTGTGTAGTTTTGTTTGTTTAAAAAAAAATCTTTTTATATTTATGTTGTTTTATGTATTTTGTAACAAAAAAAACTTGCTAAATTACAGTCTCGGGAATATGATTTTAAAAGACTATGTTTGCCAATTTAAAAAAAAAATGGATGGAAATATATCATCGACCTATAAAGGACGTTCAAGTCGTTACTGGACGTAAAACCAGAGGAAGATGAGAGCCATAATCACAATTACCAGTACATATAAGTTCCAATGGTTTAACCTAATGTACCATGAACAATGAAAGCTTGTATAGACATGTGAGAATTCATTGGAGCGAATATTGAATGACTCACAGGTTATTCATAATAGTTGGAAGTACACACCACCGTCAATAAGAATCTACTCGAGTCGAGTAGCATATATAATCCTTTGATTATAGGATAACATTAAATTTTTTGTGTGATCCTCCACACTTTAATGCCATGTATGTCAGAGATCTTTCATGAACTGACTGTTAGATGTTCGTTAGGTGTGAACTGATGCACTTATTACTCAAGTACGTATCAAGATAAGATTCGTCGATCCGTATGTGTACCATAAGGAGTTTAGTGATGCACACTAAAAAGTTCACATTTATTAAAATAAAAGTTAATCATTTTACGTTTATAGTTTCATTAATCCCCTTATTTAGCATATTTGTAAAATAATAATTAATTTTATATTTTATATATTTTTATTGTGATTTTTATCTTTTATATAGGTGAAATAATACTTTGGATGCATATCTAGAAAAATAGACTTGACATTTGGATTTTGGAGGCCACAAATTTAATAGGGCGTTCTAACAGTGTACAACTCTAGAAATTCCAACCTTTTACAATGTTCGCATTTTTGCCATAACTTTTTACTCTGATATTGGATTGACAACTTTAATGTTGACAAGATTTTCTAATTCTGAAGTTTTCAAGATCGAAATTGACAAAGAAGTCAAAGTGTGTATATATAAAAGTCATTGTCAAATCAAAATAAAAAAATAATAATATAATCCACCGAACCACCAAACATGGCATGTTTGGTGCCATGTTTGGTAGGAAAATGACATTTGCTTTGCAAATTGTATTTAAGTATCTATGTGAGGAAGTCACAATTCTTAAGACTTTGGTCAAAGCCGATCACTTAGGGTTGATCACATATATCATAAATGATGATTTGATTAGTTGTAAAGAATCATGGATATGTCGACAATATAAGATGTGTGCCTCGAAAATTTGAAGGTGTAAATCTGTGTTTCCTAAGCACAACTCGGATAGCCTATGACGGAGAGATTTTTAAACATATGAGATGATCTTGACTTGTATAGTTCAGAAAGGTTATTCGTGTTCCTCGCGAATTCGGAGGTGGCTGAATTACGTACATATGAGCTAGACTTATAAGATGAACTTGTCTGGACTTAGAGAGTCCCACAATATGAAGTGTACTCGTTGAGCACTTGGGTAGCCGATAATGTTTGATAATAAATAATATTTGATATTATTATCAATTAAAATAATTAAATATTATAAGATAACATTATTATTTACTTTGACCCAATTGGATTAATTGGATTAATCCAAAATCACACAGGGACTTTGTTGTAATTTCATAAATATCTCTATCATTGGAGGATATTTTAGTAATTACAAAATATGTAATAATAAGTGTATTTAACTTGATTTAATTGGATTAAATGAAAGTTGTGGACAATGAACTAATCAAATTGGTTAAACTTTGTCTAGATTTAATTAGATTGAATCAAAGCGGTAGACAATAAACTAATCATTTGGTTAAACTTTGTCTTGATTTAATTGGATTAAATCAAAGTGGTAGACAATGAACTAATCAACTGGTTAAACTTTGTCTAGATTTATTTGAATTAAATCAAAGTGGTAGACAAAAATGATTAGTCACACCTAATTATGCATATTTGGACAATTTGGATTAAGTCCACTTAAAAGTTGATTAAAACTTTTATTAATTAAAAATTACATAAGCTTCACTATAAAAGGCAAGTTTGAGCAAGTTTTTATGCAAGCAAGCATTAAGGAAAAACATAAGAAAAATTAGCTTAAAGAAGTGCTTAGAGAAGCTTTGGAAGTTCCCTACATTTTTCAACAAGGATGAGAAGATTAGATCTTTGGTTCAAGCTTACTAAGGAAGTTTGATATTCTTTAATAAGCTATATTTTTATATTTGATAGATAATAATATAGCTTGGATTTGAAATTAGGCTTTGTGTACGGATGCCTTGGAAGCATAAACACAATACGCTTGTGATTGAGTCAAAATATTTATGTTGGACATAAACATAAAATTAGAGTTTGGATCTCTAGATGATAGCTTGGAGCTATGACTACCATTTTAGAATCACTTGAATACTTTTGAGTGACCTAGAATTGTTCATAAGTCATTTCATTGTGGGATTCTAATTTGGTTTGTGTTTTAGATTCAAAATTTATGCATGTGCGTATTTAGAAAGAAATTTATGTTTTTTTTGTAAAAATATTTAATATTTTGAAAAATATGATTTTATTCTTTAATATGTGTTGATGTTAAAAAATTAATTTTGGGTGATTGAAATTATTTAGGGAAGATTGGAAGCAAATTGGATAAAATACCTAATTTGCATCAGCTCTTTGTTTCTAAAAAGCTAATGTTTTAACAAGAAAAAAAAATGGTTGGAGTGCTATAGTGGCGCCAGTGTGCGCTCACTGTAGCACACATTATAACGCGTACAATGAACATGCACTGTAGGGTGCACAGTGCGTGCGAGTGGTACATGCTCACCGAATCTTGTTTTCGTCCATTTTTGAGTTTCCGGACTGTAATTCAACTCCTTTTTTTCTATACACTCGTAATGAAATATAGTATTCCATCAAATTATGTAAAAATATACTCATGCTTGATATCCACGGATTAGACCCACTTCTGCTGCGTGAGGCATCGATCTGACCCTAGGGGTCCTACATCAGCCCCAACAACAATATTCTTGCAAAATGTCTTTGTATGGGCAGACGTAGGCCCATGTCGAAAAAACCTGTGCAGAGTGTCACCTGGTTGTCACTAGGTCGGCTAGCATGATCTATGTCCTCAAGAACATTCAGTTTAACTTCCTTGGGGATGTTGAACATCGCCCTTAATTGGTCCAGCTCTACTTCGATTATGGAAGAACTCGGCCCATGTCTAGATTCACAAAGTCTAAGGCATGAGGGGTTGGCTCTGGTCGGGGTTCCCTTCGGCTATAAGATTGATTCTCCTTATCAGAAAGAGTCGGTGTCGTATTGTAGTCATCAGAACCCACTAACCCCGAGCTGTGTACATTTACTGGTTCGGTCTGGCATGAGCCTGGCACAATGGGAGGAAAGATGTTGAGAAGAGTTGGTGAGGAAGACTCAGAGTGTGACATTTCTGCCAAGGAACGACCCGATATTGAAGGTTAGTTCAAAGCAACTTATCTTTAAATTTTCTCATATGGTCAGTAGAGCTTAATATACATGTTTAGGGTTCTCTATGTCATTGTCCCTACCAAGTGACTAACCTTGAGAAGATTTAAACACCCTAACAGTGGAAAAATAGTAAATTTACAGACGTTACCATATAAAAACGTCAAAAAACCCTAAAAATAAATGCTTTCAACACCTAAACACAAACCCAGAAAAACACAACCTAAAAAAACACCTATATATCCACACCACCAAAATAAAGAGCCCAAATTGTCATTAACTCACACAAAACCAGGAAAAGTGCCATACAAATATCACCCAAGTCCATCACCATTATCACAAACACCAATATGAACGAATTAAAAAGAAGGGTCAGTGAAGAACTTACTTACTATGTTGAAGGTTGGTAGTGGAGGAAAATGCTCGAAGTTGTTGGAAATGGCTTGGGGTTTCAGAAGGTTGCTTGAAGATTTGGAAAACTGCTTAGAGAAGATGAAGTGGTAAAAAAGAAGAATGAATGAGAACGACCTTTAAATAGGCTGCTCAGACTGATTCCGGTCATTCGTGTTAGGGTTGGTGCTCAGAGTGCCAATCCGGATCATATTTATGTCCGATTCATAAATACGAGCAATTTCATTTTCCATAATATTACTTATTTACTGGTAGCACCTCTTGTCTTTTATACACATTCGATCTAATTATGATTGGATATTCAATTACGATTAGATCGAAACTAAATCTGATTTAGTGATACGTGTATATTAGACAAAGACCCTAGGATTTACAATGTAGTGTGCAGTTACAATGTAGTTTGTAATTGACATTGGGAAGCGCACTATAAGATGTATATCCTTAAATAAAGTTTATGGTCAAGATTTACTAACATAGATCGGTTAGTAAAATCCATTGAGATTAGTACATGTCGTATATCGTGACTTGGTCCGATGGTTTATCCCAATGAACCATGAGTCTCGGGAGACTCGTATAGACATGTAGGTGTTTATTTGATAAACACTGAACGACTCACTGAATATTTCCTAATAGATGGTACACCAACGTCAATAAGAATCTTCTCGAGTCGAGCGAGCATAGTGGTCCTTCGACTTGAGATACCACATTGGGATATATGAGTTTCCTCCACACTTTGATGGCAGTCACATCACCGATCTATTTAAATCAGACCTCCGTTTGTTTGTTGGGTGTGGACTGATGCTCATGATATCCAGTGCGTATCAAGATAGAATCTGTCAGTCCTGTGTACATGGCATAAACATCATTCACGTGTTAGAGATCTAGTAAATCAATGGCCGTGGTATAACTTCGGAAATCAGTTCCGAATGTTATTTAGAGATCATAAATTGAAAGTCGACTATATTATACCGAACGAATTTGACGTTCTTATCTATATCACATGTATAATATGTATAGCCTGTGATGAAGGGATTATACGTATGCAATGACCTCGACTTGCATAGTTTAACGAGATTATCTGTGGTCATCATAATTCATAAGTGGGTGAATTATGGACACGAAATTGGATTTCGTGACAGATAAACCTAAACTTAGAGAGTCCCACAATATGAAGTGTACTCGTTGAGCACTTGGGCAACACGATATGAATAATACAGATTATTCATAATACTTCATCGAATTAAATTAGTTAATTCGAATCGTTTAATCGGTTAAACGAAAACACATGCATTAGGGGATTTCAGTCATTTAATAATTATTGTGTATTTATATTTGATACATAATTCGATTAGATACACAATAACTGTCAAATGAGATTTTGACACATGCCATAAATATATGTATTTGTTATTTAATGTAAATAAAATACATATATAATAATAATTATATTAATTACTTATTTAGATATTTAAATGTTAAATATTTAAATGATTAAATAATATCTATACTTCATAAATGTTATGAATTATGGTTAGTTATTATTAGGACAAATGGCATGATTTAATTAAACTTAATGTGTGTAATTTTGATTGGATAACATAAAGTTTAATATGATTTAATTGGACCAAATTTGCAAATTGACCAAAATGACCCTAGTAAAGTCGGTCATTAGGTTTTAAAGAGGGAAAATGTTTTCTTATTCAATGATCTATCCACCATGGCCGAGCGAAAAAGAGAGAAAAAAGCCATAAATTTGTTTGATCAAACCATGAAGAAAATTAAGGAAAATTCAAGAAAAAAAGCTTAGGAAATTGAAGATTAAAGGTAATCTTAAATCTTCTTGAGCTTGGAAAATTTATTTCTTATTTTCTTGAATTATTAGAATGGTTCTAGGGTTCATTTGTTTCTTATATTTGGGGCTTTTGATTTTGGTGGATGAATTGGAAGCTTATGTGCATGTGTGAAGTTGATTGGATGGAATTAGTGTAATTATTGTCAAATTTATTCATTTGATGATATGTTATCATTCTAGAGTGTTATGACCACTCTTGTAATTCCTAGAATTGTTCTTGAGTGCTTCATGTGTGGTGACTTTGAATTGGTTAGATTAATTAGATTAATCTTGAAAAATTGGATTTAAAGCATGAAAATTGATATATTTGTGTTCTGGATCAGATCTGGAAAAATCAGTATTTATGTTGATGAATTTGATGTCATATTAATGTATTAGATGTGTTTTGGGAGTTGGAACAATTACCGGAAAGTGTTTCGGAGTTGAAATAAGCAAAAACGGCCAAAAATGGCGTTACCGAGTGACTTTTGAGCCAACAG